>NMRB01000386.1:17796-92478 GCA_002633025.1 Notospermus geniculatus | reverse complement strand
ACCAGGGCGGCGCTGCGAGCGGTTCCACCAATCAGAGCAAAGCAATGCAATGTTAACACAGCGAGCAGGGACGAAATATCTGGAAACAAGGTAGAAGCGTTCAGAGTGCATCCAAGTGAATACTTTGCAGGTTTCTCATTCTAAAAGAACGCCACTTGGAGAGTCTGACGTACATGTATAGATGAAGTCCTGGGATAAACTCTCTCAAACACTTGTTCAACAATGTTTTTGTGAAAATGTTTCATGTCGCAACACCAATTTTTGCGATAATCTGAATTTTATAAGCTTCCAGAACAAAAGAAAGCATGTCATATGGATTGTCAAGGTACAATAGACAATCATTGTCATCCATAACCCTCCTCGTATGCCACCGGCGAATTCATTTATGCATTGGAAATTGGTATAATTCTCCTGCAAACAGCAGCAGAATGTCCCAAAAATTCAATAATCCGTCGTAGCTCAGAATACGGATTCTGTCCTCCCAGGTGGTTATTAGATTTGCCTCATCCTCCCTAGACCCTGGATACGGCTGTTAACCCGTACCGGTAGATACCGGAAGATACCGGTAGATCTCCGTGATTCTTTGAGGACACAAGGGAAAGCTCACTCAATGCGAGATTTAAAATTGCATTGAGAGTTGAACACCAAGGCAGGGTTAACCTTTGTTGGAATAGAATGTCCATGGCGAGCTGGACAAGTAATCTACAGGGATCTAATCAGCCACCAACATTGTCTCCAAAACAATCGCCGTAGCCAATCAAGCGCCTGCCTCCATAACACAGTCTCCTGCGACTACCTGTCCGCCTGATTGCAAACGTCGGACAAAATCAACAAGTTTGCTTGCGGTGAACACGGAGCGGCTACCGGCAGGGACGATCTAATCAAGGGAACGCATCAGTCTACCAACCGTGTACGAGATTTGGATTAGGACAGAAATGATGTACGAGAGCTCGGGAGACACGCAACAAGCGCGATCGCTGATTCTGCTCGCAGAATCTTGATTACCTTCATTCGAAACAGATCAAGGCGATTGGTGTTGACTTTGTGCAGATGCACTGAACGTAATCATTGGATATGCCAAACGAGATCACGGTCGTCCTAGCGAATGCTACCGTATGGTGAATTGTTTACCATTGTAATTACTCAGCTACGTTTCTGCTCCCCGTGAGACATTGTCAATTTCATCAGGTTTTTACCTGCAGGCACATATTGCGGAAGAGAGGAGAATGGGAGTCATCAATTGTTGATAGCATCCGTGCGATGCATACAGAATGTTGCGCTATTGTCATACCTGTTGCTGGTTGCATGGGCTTCATCAGCGAAGGTACACACAATACCTCAGTCATGGTATGTGACGTGCAGAAATCAACCGGTTGTCAGTTGCAAACAGGATCTGCATGCAAACTTACTTCCCTTATTATGATTTGTTGCTGCACGTCTGGTCCCCGGAGAAAAGGTACAATGTCAATTTAATGAGGATTAGACCTTCCTCCGTGCTGGATACGGAGATGATTCGTCGAACGCAATCTGCGTGCAGAATTGCTTGCTTTTGTTATGATTTGTTGCTGTGTGTAGTCCCAAGGGTCCAGCCAGGATGTCAACTGATGAGGATGCACCTTGCAAGTAGACCATCAAAAGCATGTCGAATGTACAGCTGACAAATGACGAAGCATGTTCTTTGTGCGGACAGTGTGTTTCTCCATTGCTTGCTGTGCCAAACAACATGTATCATCTTTCTTGTCCTTTCATATTCACCCTACCACCTCATTCCTCACCATCATTCAACCTACCTCTCACCCGGGCCAAACTTCGGCCACAAGAGATACACTTCGCTATCTCCCCTAACCCTAACCCTAGCAGATCTGTTTCAGACACCCCCACATTGTAATCAGTTATTCCAAACATCTTTTGAACATTCACAAACACTTTCCCTTTCAGCAGATGCTATCACCACCGATATGTTTTTGAGGAAAAAAACAAGAAACTGAATCCTCAGGGAAATGTCTGTTCTTCCTTACGTTTCAAGTTGGTACTTGTAGAATCAGTAACGTTGTTTACCACTTCACCAACCATGTCAAACACTTGTAGGGAACTTGATTTTGAGGTTTTGCAGAACACTCCTTGAGGAAAGATACCGCACTAGGACTGGTAGATCGCATCCCCCCCTCGAGGCCCATGTCAGATAGCCTTCGTTTTAATGAAAAGCAGAGAGCAAGACTGCATTTCTGGAGTGAAAAGCTGGATGCCAAGGAAGGGAGACGGCAAAATGGCTAAACCCTAAACGAAGACACGACAAAAGCATTCCTTCTGCATGAACAGACGTTGAAATCAAACCCACATCATCACCAGATCCATTGGTTAATCTTCTGATGGCGAAAGCAACCCTGACAATCTGCTACCATGTAACAAGAAACTTCAGGCGAGATTTCCCAGCCGAAAAATTTCCCAACAACGCCACTTCCGTCGCCGAGAGTGTAAAGTGATCGGCAAGAATTGGCAACCACTTGATGTAAGTGAAGAAATTGGTGTAAATGGACACCGAATCTGGCAAGATTGGAAAGCGGACGATGACGATGTGGCTATATGAACCACCTGAGTCATCCATGGCGACCAACACACTCATTCACTTTTATCATAAAACCACCGGTCCATTCTTCGGGTCAGAGTCACTCAATCGCTTTCACCGACTCATACAATTGTTGATTACAATCCGCCCCAGGCAACCAAGGCCGGATTACTAATGCATTAATACACTGCATCTTACGCATCTGATGCGGTCAAATTCTGGGAATAGATCATGCCTCGAAACAATCTATTGGAAGCGTTTATTGACGTGGTTAATGTAGAACCCTGCGTGGAGTCCAGTTTAACCAGATGTTGCATTCTCGGTAGTGGTTTCATTCATATGTTTTCAGAACGGCAGGGTTCGGTGAAAACATTATCTGCTCCAGATCTTTATTGGCAATTTGTGAATCTTTCTCCCGATATCCTGGTGTTTATTGCTCGTTGGCTGGAGGGAGGGTAGGCGAACGTTCGGTCGGCGATGGTACTGAAGGTCATGGAGCTTGTACAGATCTCTTTAACAGGTTACTGTATGGTTTGAAGACATCAACTCAATCTGAGCTAACGCACAGAATATATGGCCAGCCAAGAAGGCCTAGCAATAGGCCTGACCTCATTAAAATAGCGTTAAACTGACTGGCTTGCGGGGACCACAAAACTGATTGGCTTGCGGAGACCGCACTGCAAAACGTACCAGAATCCAGTTTTGGTGTGAACAGCAAAAATGTGGAGGCCCACATACAGGCCTACCCCTTTATTCAACATGACGAAATTTTGATCATGTACAGCGGGGCTAGCAGTTTTCTGCTCATTCAATAAACGCAGCCAAATGTTCAACACGCCAAATTTTCCATCTCACAGCACTCTCTGCTGCATGCAATGAACACTTATGCCACTTCAACCATTTTCAATTTCACACAGTCTTAAGTACATTTCATTTTCGGGCCTTCAACAAGTGTCAATGGCAGCCATGTGCATTGGAGTGGGTATTGACTTTCCAATGGAAACACACCATAACAGACGTCGATACGTGAATAAGTCGGTAATTTTAGTGTAACTTTTCCTGTAAATTTCATTGAAAATTCATTGGGACATTCCTGAATTTCAAATAGCAAGTGTTTGGACACACTTGATGCATTCAAGCATGCGCATTTTATATGTACATGAAACATGGCATTTTACATGCAACAGTGCATTTTACATGGAACACGCCAGGTTATAAGAGGAGGAGTTAAATAATTCATCAAGAGCAGGTTATAATTGGGAAACTAATACTTTTAATTAGGGGCAAAACAAACTGGAGTATTAAATAATAAGCGGATTGGTTCACTTTACCAGGAATCAAAAGATACGCCAGCAAAGTGCGTTTATCGTTAAAACGAAAAATTTGAGGCAATGAGGACTAATTACTAGTAAGTGGCGAACACACAGAATGGCCATGACAACAGGGTCAGCTGACTTCACTCTGAGGTTAAAGCCATCGACTCAATTCAGTCAAGGATATTGGATTTACGTGCGAAATAGTGCTTAACGCAGGAAAGAGAAGGACTGCTAGTACAGTGCTGCCCCCTACTGAAAATACAGTCCCCATTGGGAGCAGATGATACATGTGCCAATGGCCTATTTCTCATCCTCCATTAGATAACATTATCAACACTGTTTTACACTATAAATCTAAACTTATACACAAAGCTTACTAATTACAAACATGCCTGGCATTCCCAATCCAAATATGTAACACTTCTTTCACTTAAAGCGGACCAATAAATTTTGATTATGGTACTTTTTCTGTATCACAATTCCACTTGCTCCAAATGCCAGGCAATCTCAAGCTTCCTGTGTAGTTACAATGGTACAATGTCAATTTCTCACTGAAATGCGTAGTCTTCAAGACTGATAGTGCAGTTCTGCCACCTATTGACAGGATTCAGTTATGTAGACACCCATTCTAAACAACTGTCTCACTTCCTGGTCTTATAAGTCAGCCAGAATAATCCAGAGAAAGGTTGTGCACGTGTTCGCGAAAAGTGATCCGCGCTGTCTGTGCAGGGAAGCCTAATGCGGGCAGAGAACACCCCAAGAGTGTTGTAAAGATTTGAGTAAGCACCTGCGCTTCGTACATCAAAGTGACGACTCCGCGATATACAGACAAAGATGTTTCATTTATTGTTTTGCCCCTTAATTCTCTCGTCTAACGCACATAAAATGGCGCTAAAGCAACCTAAATTTTTTTCTCATTTATCATCTTGTGTTACATCGACGTTCACAGTTTCACATCCTTACAGAGTCCGAACACAGCAGTGTTACCACCTTGAGTAACATGGCCCGGGGCGGAGAAGATGTCGCACCCTGAAGGCAAAACACGGTGACTTCAGCCTAATGCGTTTCACCTTTACAAGAGCGAGACCGTGTACATTGCAGTGCAGGAATGACCAGTATGCAACGTTCAGAATATGGTGAAATGGACTGATTGTAATCGACAATGGCTTCAGATGATGAAACTGTGAGGACAGCATCACTTAAGAGGATTAGGATGATCTCTGAATTAATGGTCAGGTCCTAAAATCAAGAATCTCTTATGGTAATTAAGGCCATCTGAGGTACTTATGGGGTTTGCAGTTCCCTAGGGGAGGGCAGTTGTCAATTTCTCTCAATGTGAGAATCACCTTCCTTGTGTACATTTCGGCCACGAGGAAGGTTAGAGAATGGTTTATTACTGTTTTTATGGACTATTTTTCTTGAACTGGATTGAACCAACTCCGTGTAAGAAGGGCTACGATTACAAGAACTAAAACTTTAGCCAGTATTAGAGGGCTGCTTAACTCTAAAGTCTGCCGCACACGGGAGCTATCTGCTGAGCAAAAAGTCATTCGAGACCGTTTGCTCAGCAGATAGCTCGCATGTGCGCGTAATTTCGGTGAGTTTTTTGCCTCGCGAGGCAGAAAGCTCGCGTGTGCACGTATTTTTTGGTGAGCTATCTGCTGAGCAAACAGTCTCGAATGACTTTTTGCTCAGCAGACAGCGCCAGCGTGCGGCAGGCTTAAGGTCCACTTACAGCTTTTGTATTCTACCCTGAAAACAATAGCTAAAGATAAACCTTAGAGTTAAGGAAGCTTCTAGAATACGGCCCACAGTCTTACCTAATTAATTATTCCCACAATTAGCTACAAGTGAAGTTTACCTAATTAACTGTAAGTAAATTCCACTGCACAGTTTACCGTTGACTCAGTGTCATTTTTTACCATCACTTTTCCAGCCTCTGCAGTAACTTGGATAATTTTTCCACTAACGTTATGATTCATAAAGAACTTCTAAGTCTTTGAATAATGACATTATCTGTTTGCACAGCTTATTAGATTAATTCGTTAAAGAATACGTCTATGTCATGAAGAAGCCTGAATATTTCTAATCGGTTAGTAAAGTCCATTTCAACTTTAGTTGGCGAGAAATCAGTGTACATTGTGTAGCAAAAATGTACATGCATGCATGGACTTGGAAATGCAACTCCATTTCAGGTGAAGAAATGGAGTTGCTAGTGCATTTTGCAGTGCATTCTATGCACTGATGTACACGACTTTTTTGTCAACTTTGAGAAGGAAGTGGTGCATTCATTTGGAAGAGTCGTTGGAATGCCTTGGGTTACAACAATGACTGATCAAAAAGACAATTTAAAAAGTTGAATTATCCAATGAAGTTTCTTTTTCCCATTGCAGATAAATGTCATGATACATCCAGGCTCATCATGTCAGGGAATTCCGATGAGAAATTTTCATGTTAGAAACTGTTAGAAACATTCTTTCAGATTTTTTCAGAGATGATTCCATACTGCCCAGGCCGGATTCGAAACCATGGATGTGACAACCACTAGGCTATCACAGCTTATTGACTGATATGAGGCACCAGGGTTCTGTCCCATGTGAACGACTAAAGCCGGTGACAGACTGGCGTGTACGCGGCGCATCCTGCGGCGTTCCACCAATCAGATTCTTCGGTAGGTGTGTTTCGGTCTGTGTTACCGCCTCCCTGATTGGTTGAATGCTTCCCGACGTGCTGCGTATCCGCCAGTCTGTCACCGCCTTAAGAGCCAGGGATGGAAGGACAAAGCCTACGGAACTAATTCATGCCATATTTGGCACTGCATGAGGTCTCGATTCAGTCTAAAATAATCAATAGGTTTTTTGGTACAATTGAATTAATTCAATGATATCCTAATTAAATGGCAGCAAGTATTGACTTTTCAAGCCAATATCAAAGTTTCCATTGTAGAATCATAAGTCATTGTATGATAAGGTAAGACCCACTCAACTAAAAAATCCCCATAATTTGTGATTCATCAATTAATAGGTAAATGAGTTAATGTCATTTACAAAGACAAATATTACTGAGTAAATTGTACTCCTTTTGCTCACACAGGCCATAATTATCAGTTAATTACATGCATCGTTAGTTCATGTAAGAGATAATTACTGCGATTGATGTTATGGTACGAATGCATAAAGATATCGACAGCGTATAATAATGGCATATTATTTTGTTGCCAGTATTTTTGACTCTGGAATCTGCATCAGAACATTCTTTACCAAGACTGAGACTAAAAGGAAATTATTTTTAATCAATTTCCAGGCAAATTTGGGATATGCACATACCCATTTTGATCGAGGTTTTTTCAAAGGAATGTATGGCCACAGAAACAATATCACTCAAGAATTTTCTTAAATCCTCCATCTGTGGCGCAAGTCATACGTACAAGGGTAGTGGTACCTATGTTTCACGTTTGAGAACTCTAGGTCGAAACATTAATGTGGTACAGAAATACCTTGATATTTGGGACATCCTTAAAGGGCCCCTACAGGCAGCTTCCTCCATGGCATTTTGATGTGCTCATTACACCAATATTGGTTGGCAGAATCTAAGTCTGACATGTATTGCAAGTTAAATACACTAAACATCAACATTTGAGCCAAAATCTGTGGGATGTCATTTGCTAGCGCCACCTGTGATGAAGTGACCGTACTGATATGAGCCTAATAACTAGCTGCCTATAGGGTCCCTTTAACTAGGCTTACACATGCACGACAAGCCTGGGTAGAAGTCTTTCTAATGCATTCATCTCGTGCATTTATCAAACATCCATAATTCATCATTGACACAACTTTTCAATACCAGTTCTCTCTGGGGATATCATCTCTGGCCATTGTCTATCTGTCAGCCCGTCAGAAAAATTGATGAGGAAATAAAAACGATCAATCATTTGGTTAACGTTTTAATTAACGCCCCGGAGATACAAGCATATTGTCAATTTCACCTTTCGCAGACACCCACGTACATACATACATCAAGACACAGAGAAGTTGTAGGCCTAGTTAGGTTGAAATTCATTACATAAAGGCTTTGTGGTAGATTTTTCAGTTTTCGCAGTGACAGGTTGTTACATTGTGGCGTAAAGGCCTAGAGGGTATCCATAATGATAATATTACACATGCCTAATCCTGGAAAACCTCAGAAAAGAGTATTGTCTTGGTGGATTCATTTCATGGAATAGACAATGAGAGCAAAGCTGATATAGGCAGCGAATGGTTTGAAAAGACAATTAATGCATTCATCAACCGCTATCTATTGATTTTTACAGCATCGGTGCATTAACCCTTTTATAACAAGGCCAATTTCGTCGAAAACGAAAAATTGTACGAAAGATTAATGACACCATGGGGCTGCACAGAGTTCCGGCGATGACATTGGGGCAAATCAACCTCATATCCTTACAATTTGACCAAGATTAATATTTTTTCTGTGCCACCCACATGCTTCCAGAACAATACACATGAAATTTTCAAATTTGCATTTTTCGTGAAAAAACCCGCCCAATTACCCCCAGTACCCTAGAAATCCATCCGGCATTGTTTTGAGATAGAAGCCAATCCTTCTCACCAGATCTCAACTTATTGGCTACAGCCACAAAACGGGAAAATCGAGTTTGGGCGATTATGGTCGTCATGGAAACTCTGATTTAAATTAGATCAAATTGTCCGCTTGTAATTGGAGGTAATCCCGACCAAGAAAACGGGAAAGATAAATATTTCTCTACCAGGGTGCGCTGTCCTGATCGGGCGATTAAAATCCGCGATTGCGGTCGATGTTGATGGTTAATTTGAACAGGGTCTCCGTCGTCACGGTTACAGAAGATGGGTGCAAGTTTTTTGCCGCAGCCATCGCTGAAGTGTGCAGAAAAATTGATGAGCGATTGTCATCAGCGGAGTTTTTTAATACCACATTTCGTAGTGTCATCTCCGCGTTGACGAGAATTTTATTACCCTAGATTATGCAAAAATGTCAACGATGCGTTATCAAGTTTCTGCCGTTATTTTTTCTGATATGGATCATTTCCGTGATATTGCTTCGCTGGCAGAAGCTTTGTTTGTTTTTTTCCATCTGACCACAACTGGCATGTAGTGTCAACGGACCGTTTTTTGTAATTTCACCTTAGAAACGGGGAGTTTTCAGGGAAACTGGGCAGCCAAGAGTAGGGTTGTGCATTAGCTACAACTTGCTTCAAGTATGTTTCAAAATTTTAGGCTCATTTAGCAGAAAAGATATCAGCCTACTTGAAGTAGGTTGATTTCAACCAACTAATATATGAGTGAATAATGTTTGAGATCATTTAGGTTCAAGAGAGCAGAGAATCTCTCTCTAAATCTAACTTATCTATCTGTGCTAAGCCTAAAATTCTTTTGTCTCGTCCTCTTTTTAAAGCATCATAGATAAAACCCGAGTCCAAAGATTCTCCATCCAACACACCCCGTTTCAAATAACGTCTGCGTACTGGAGAAATGCCCCCAATAAAAACACTTCAATATGCAACAACCTGGCCGAAAAAATCTCCATCAATGAAGACACTCGGTATGCAACAACCTTGACGCTTGCGCAAACATTTTTTTAACCTACGATCCGTCCGAAAAATATTAATGATCAATCTTTCTATTGACACGGAACGCAAAGTGATAGAAAAAGGATCTGAAGTAAGGCTCAAGTTACATAGAAATACGTCTCGAGAGACTAGCAAGGAAATAGAACTTTTCGGCGAAGATTTTTTTCAGATCGTTATCGAGTGTAATTTCCATGTTGACTGAGCTTGATGGCGGCTGAAGCAAACACGCCGAAATCATTTCGGAATGAGGATTTTATGATGAGGAAGGCGGGAATACGCCAGGGGGTACTTCATCGCAATTAATCATTCCTAAGTATGGAGTTTCTCGACAAAGATGTCAGGGTGGATGTTGACCGTAGACTCTTCTTGGAAAGAAAATTTGTTGATGAATGTTTGCAAGTATGTGTGTAAATGACTTCTTGCCGACGATTAAGGTTCATGGCCTTGATGGAAAAAAAACAGCGCAGGTCACTTGTAAGGTATGTTGGTGCAAGTGTAGTATTGGAAGGGGATGCTACCTATGACCTACACTGTATATTACAAGCCATGTGCATTCCTTTTTAGCATGGGGAAAGCACCTGGTCCTTGTAAAATGATGCTACATGTGATTGGTACTGTACACAAAACAGCTGGGTTCTTTGGTAGACAGAGAATGCTACATATGACGTATAGTGTACAACAAAGCTTACTTTTGTAGCATGTGTCCTGCAGATGGAAAGCACCTTGTAAGTGATGCTACATGTGATAGGTACTGTACACAGGAACCAGCTGGACCTCTTCAGCAGCCATAAACAAATCACAGACAGTTCCACCCTGAACATATCATTAGATTTCATATACGCTGCAGGTTAAATGGACACCAAAACTGGCTCAGGTACAGGTGACACAGACTAGAGTGGCAAACATGACAAATTCAACAGGAACTCTGGTTTTATTGGCAAAACATGCCTAATGCACCGTCTGATTTATATCTTCACTACCATCATCTTGACGGTATCACAGTATTATCTTTATGGCCAGACAGAGTATATCTTTATCTCTGACCAACAGTAAAATATCCAGGGCCATTAAGATATGGTTTGTTAGAGGGGTCATATCAAAACACACCCTAGGCCATGATCTGCTTGTCCCACAACATAAGCCAGAGTGACAGGGAAAGAGTATACAAGAAGGCCTACAAAAGACCGCCTTTTCTACCGACCAGTGCACATACTGAAAGATCTCTCAGACTTATTTTTAGGTCACGTTGACCTACTTTTGGGTCAGATCGACCTAGTGACCTGATTTTGGGGTTGGATTGACCTAGTGACCTAATTTTTTGGTCAGACTGACCTATAATGAGATTTTGGGTCAGATTTCTCTGGGCCAAATTATGGACAGCAACTTAGGCAAGTGTGTCAGCGATCATGTCAGTCCAGCAGGAGCAAGGTCATCCACCAGTCAGCACGAGCATCAATATTGTATAAATCGGTTACTCCTGAGATGGCCCCCACATGGTATATCATCAGTATCTCAATATCATCAGTATATCAGCATCATCAGTATATATCATCATTACCCACCACAACCAGTGATGGAAGGTTTATAAAGACAAATCTGTTCCATGATTGCAGGATCATTCCAGAGGCTGGGATCAATCCGTATCAGAGTGATAGTAGAATCAGTATAATGGATATTTGTGCCGTATTAATGATACAATAATGAGGTCATTATTAGGGCACAGAATAAGCATGACGCCTTGTCCATTTTACACGAATGTGATTATTTGGGAGATGGCTGTAGAAAGCAGCTGAGTTGAGAGCTGAGTGCCAAATATGGCGTAACTTGCTCTATAGACAGTATCAGACAATGTGAAGCAGGAGGAAACCAGAGTGCCCGGAAAACCTGTGCTGTCAAAGAGTTAGGCGAGACTTTTTTTATACCTTGGTTAGCGTGCCCGCCGCTCCGTGAATTCCCGAAAAAAAAATAAAAATAAAATTTTATTTTCGGCCATTTAGTGTGCCCGCTGCACTTGAAATTGCTGAAAATCGGAATTAAAAAAAAAACTTTCTCTTTATTTTTTTCCCGCCCGCCGCCGTCATGGCCGTGGATGCAAAACTGTGCAGAAGAGGGCAAATACTTCTGCAAGCTGAGGAACGCTAGGGAGGATTACAACATCCTCCATCAGAGTACTACACAACTTGCACAATGCCAAACAAGCATAGGGCCTACTGGCAAATCAATGTCAATGACAATATGTTGGAGGCAAAGTTACTTAATTTTGAAATAAATTTTTATTTTTATTTTTCCCTCCTCTCTGCTGCTCCTACAGAAGGCTTGTGTGAAAGCTGAAAATAAAATTTTATTTTTATTTTTTTTCCGACCGCCTATGGATGTCCTTGGATAAAAAAGCACGCTAACCAAGGTATAAAAAAAGTCTCGCCTTACCCTCACCACCACATGAAGAATCGGTGTGACTTAGGATTGCACCCAGAACGTCAGATGTGACACTGACAATGCAACAACTAACTTCCAGCGAAAACACATGGTCAGTGCATGATATTACTCACAACCTTGAAGGTATTTGCAACTGATTGGCCCGTAATCCAGCACCGTAAACAATTTATTGAGAAATTGAGGATCGTAATTCATCAACTCATCAATTACTACAGTATGGCTGATATTGATTGAGGAGAGTGCATGGGCGAGAGTAAGGGTCTCTGTCAGTGAGCAAGGTTCCACTGTGGTAAACTCAGCTTAAAGGGAGTTGTTCACCTCAGGGTAATTCGTAAGTTGGGATATTTTCTGTCCCAGTCATTGTAGGCTGAGCACGTGAAGGGATCTGGTCATTCTTTACTCTTGAAACTGTTTTGAACCTTGGTCCACCCCAACGCCAAAGCCACAGTTTATACAACCAGCTTCACAAGACGGTAGGAACCTCTCCAGATTCCTTATGATATCAGAAGGTGTGATTTATTAAACCTATATCTCTTATTGTTTACTTTTCCCAGGGTATGTTATCTGACTCAGAAAGAAAGTTGCACCTTGAGTTATGAACTAGTTTATGGAGTTATTCCCCAAGTAAACATCATTTCTTACCAATAAGTTTATTTGTTACATTTTTCTGATAACTTAACCTGTGGCGATCACCTATTGATCAGCTTCATTACAGGTTCAGTTACACTTTAACAGGTATTAACCTCTTGGTAGCCTCGAGCAAGGCACTTGTCCATTGCAGCTACACTTACACTTTAAGATTTATCAATCTGTTGGCAGTCTCGAGCAAGGTACTTGCCCATTACAATGGTAGAGACACATGGGGTGTGAGGGTTGTTTCAACGATGCAAAGTTTATGCACAACCATTTCTCATTATCACCATAACAACTTGTTAGCAGTCTTTGAACCTTCCAAAACATCTGTCACAAAAAATGACCGCTATGCAAACCGTTCCCATATCAACCAGCGATCTCCATTTTTTCGCCAGCAGCTGCAGCCGTCTGATACGATTTCTGCAGTAATAGGTTTGGAGACTGACAGGCTTGCATGTTCAGCCCTGTGATTGATGGGAAAGCCACTGAATTATGACAGCAGTATCCCTTGTTCTGAAATCAACACACATTATTCATTGTGTTTTTGTGTATGTTGACAGGAAGGCACAAGCAAAAGTGCTAATGTTTTCTAGATACATTCTGCAATAAAGTGGAGGTGGTGCCCGTATTTTTTCCAGAAATTGTCTACTGTTTCCCACCCCCGCATCTCATACACCACCAGGTACCTAGTACTGATAATTTTGGCAACATGAACACATAGTCACAGACTTAAATATGGCCGCCAGTCGGCCATCTTGAAAACTGGACTCAGTCAAAATAGGCAGTGTCTGGGTACAAATGACATTGGACTGTCCGAGGGGTGCAGTGGAGAAATCAGTGCCAGCCGACCATGAGGTTCAATCCTGGTCCCTTTTAATAAACTTACTGCATGAGGAAATTCTATAGAAAAGATACCAACTCAATTTCTCATCTGACAGACTTTCCAAAGATACAATTAAAACATGAAGTCACTGTGAATTACACTTTGATGACGAAACACAACACATCTTGATGAGATTTTTAATATTTCTGACACAGACAACCCCATGGGGTCTAAAATTTCATTAAAATTTTTCGGCCCTTCATGAACTGATGAAAGATCGGAATTTATTTTTTTCCTGGAAAACCCAAGAGATATGAAAATGTCACTTTTTGCTCGCCGTCTGTACCAAGTCAATTTTTGAGCTGACAGGAGATAGTCTCAAACAATATAGCAGATGATATTGAAATATTTGCAATTCAAAGGGAGTGAGACTTGTGCAGGTTGACTGATTATTGGGTACTGAATCACAGGGAATTCCATCTTTACTTGGCCAGAGCTGACTTTACAATGACAGTGTATCATACATGGCGAACAAGGAAATTTCCAGTCTATTCATGCCCGACGGACTCAGACTCAGAGTCAAGAAGCAGAAACTTCTCTTCGAGGTTCGAAGTGAGAAATTTTCCAACGAGTATGTCCCCAGTTCCCTGAAGATTTTGTCATGGTGTTACGCTGCAAAGGCAGTTCAAATATTCCCAAGATGCATTGCAAGTTGTAGTTCGACCTTCCCTCCGATCTCACCTAAAACATGCATTTTCATCAACCCAAGCATCAATAATTTTCAGCCAACGACAGCGACAAGAAAACAACTTCTGTGGCGACCGGGGGGAAAACATTCACATCATCCTATAACACCCGGTCCTCCTTCCCGGCAATATAAAACAGCACAAGAATATTGATAATAACTTATAAACTATTTACCCATGACATCAAACGTTTTCCGTCAGTCATAGTGCGTCGCCCCGAAGTCAACGATCCAATGTGCGATTTAATTATTTGAGATCAAAGTAATCGTTTATCTCTGTTATAACAATGTTTGATGACGGGACATGTTCGCCGAGATGGTTTGTAAATTTCAATTACGAAAAGGAAACTAGATCTTGTATTTTTCACCAGATTAGCATTTTTGATGCGCAGGCAGACGAGAATACCTAAAGGTAAACAGATCCTCCTATAGAGGCTATGCACGTGACGTCATCAGCGAGGTGACGCCATGTTGGATGGAACGACATGCTGACGCAGGGCATCTGACCACGTGCTCGGTCCATTTTCCATCTAACACGTGGCGTCATACCCATTGATGACGTCATTTGATGATGTCAGTGCATAGCCTCTATACCTCCTCAAGGGTGATAACTCTAAAGTAATGGTAGCACAAGTTGGAAGAGGGGCGTTTTCTAAGCCAGTGGTAAAAACGCAAAGTAAAGTTCATTCATTCAATACCTAAAGGTGGCAGCACACATTCATGGTGGCGATTCAAAATTGTTTCTGTGAGCTGTGTTGCAGACATAAAACTCGCAGAGATGATCGGTAGCACACACAAACACGGTTCGCAGTAACGACCTCAATGAGATTTCTGTCTGTGTGCTACAGCAGAACAGACAATGAGGCACAGTCTCGTATGAAACAGAATCAATTCCTTCTGAAAGTCCTGAAATAGTTTCTTAAAACATGTTCAGCCCTATTGGCCGATTTCAATCATTGGCAAATTTGCCCAAATCCCATTACAATTCCAGCGATGGATATCATTATTGGCTCATAAATGCTGACTCATCACCAAGGATCGTTCAAGAAAATTTGAAAAATCTTCCATCAATTCTGAATTTCTTTTTGAATCGGAAATTGTGCCAGTTCCATCTGGTGCTGTCGTTTTGAAGACGGATCGTGATTGCTTCATAAAATATTCATAGGTGGCGTCGCAAAGATCATTTTTCAGAAATCTTGCTTTTTCCCAATTCCTCAAATCCATCACCTTTAAAGCTGCTCATCTGGGCCAGATTATATCTTGGACCAAGCAAGGATTATACCGGCAATCGCTCCTCGATTTCGATTTCAGGCAAAATTCACCGCGATATGAAATCATTGCAAAGGATCATGGGAAGGTTATGCGACAAATGGGATTTATGACTTAACAAACGTGGTGAAATCACGATCGAACGAAAGGACGACTTGACCACTCAAGTCGGTTGAGTCACCGAGAAATTACACGAAATACCGTCACTCACCAGCGATAGAGGCAATAAGAGGGTACTCAGATGCAATGATCCAATTGGAGGATATTTACCCGATTCGATCCCGTACAACAGATTACGTCATCGAATGTTTTCGTACCATAGCGGCAACGGCGGGTCCCTGCCCTTAGGGTAGCGATTATTGGTTTTGATCTGTACAGTCATGGAATCAAGTGGGTGGTGCAATATTGCTAATCACAGATGCATAAGACTTCATCATCTTTTAACTCATCTGTTCCCAGTGTCCAGCAGACAGCATCTTTGGTCATTTTTCTCACATCCCCTAGCTTTGACTGAAAATTTTTTGAAGGAAGGTTGTTCTACTTAACCATCTGAAGAACATTTCTTCAATTTTTTTCCACTTCATTCCCAAGTCTTATAGAAAACTTCAACAGAAGATACTGTCTGCTACGATCTGGAGGTAGACAAGTAACCGCTTACGGGCCAAAAACGTTCGATGTCAAAAAGTTATTTACAAAGGGTAAAGGCGAATTTACACTTGGATTGAGTGACACTGCTCACTGCCAGCGATCCAGCATCGTTGTCTGCCAATGAACATTAAAGCTGAGCTTTGGCCAACTTCGATTTTTCATCATTCATCAACATCCGACATCCTCGGATGCCAAAGCAACCAATGAGAGTAAACCAACTAAGTGTCAACGTCTGTCGATGCACAACCTAAGTGTAAACCCACCCTTACACTAGAGTTCAAGACGGGAAACAACCGCCAAGAACTGCTTACGACAAGAACCAATAGTAAGCTACACTGAAACCAAACGAAGAGTTGTACTGAAACCAAACTTACCGACACAGGCTTGGTCACTTCTGGGTGTTTCCGGCTGGTATCCCGCCATACACTGACAACGTCCTGAGTTCAAGTACCAAGTACCATCTCCCTTACAGAGGTACGACGGCTTGGTAAACATGGCAGCATTTGCCACGCACTGCCCAGATTGCTGTTCGATTGAAGCCATTTCCGGTCCGGTTGGAGTGTCCGCGAAATGAGCAAAATTGATTGTAATTTGTGGGCAGTATTTGTAGTAGATTCGGACCGCCATGAGGGACGTACAAGCACCCGTGTCCTGGAATGCAAAATACACTCCCTTGCGCATCCTTGACAAGGTGATACTACGCGTTTCTGTGTTTATCTTAGCGTCGTTCGTCTCTGAGAATTTATAATCCGCCGCCACGGCGTCAATGTGTCTGTACGTCCTTGTATCCCAAGATGGCATCAGAGGGTTCGCAAAGTCAGATTCCGCTTCGTAATACATCAAATGAAACGTCTCCTTGCACTGTTGTAGACTCCCTGGACTCGGGTACCGCGTACACTCCCGCATTGTGAATTTCATTTCAATATACAGTCTCATCGCGACACCTCGTGGAATGTACGGTGTGCGGAGCCAGTTGTTTACGTTCTGCTTCGATACGTCGCAGACGGCATACACTCGGACCATGTCACTGCCCATGTTGTAACTTGCCTCCTGCCACTGGAACGAGAGAAGATGGAAGAACATCGTTAAAGAACAGCAACAACAGCAAACATTTTTGCCCAAATGTGGTTAAACTCAATCTCACACGAAACGAGAGAGGGAAAATTACAGAATTCTAGAATTTCTGCAATTACTTCTGACTAGGGTTCTACCAATAAAAGAACATGTAGAAGCCTCATATTGGTGAAGACCTCCACGAATGCCCG
Source organism: Notospermus geniculatus (assembly GCA_002633025.1). NCBI lineage: Eukaryota > Metazoa > Nemertea > Pilidiophora > Heteronemertea > Lineidae > Notospermus > Notospermus geniculatus. Next base: position 75,172 of record NMRB01000386.1, on the reverse strand, counting down.
ACTGCAGTGCAGTTTTTGATGTGCCCTTGTATGGAGACTTTAGGGTAAAACTGCTCCTCCCTATGTAGGCCTTTGCAAAACCTGGCCCAGGACTGAAGGAGACGGGTTGAAGAGGGTAAGAGCAGGAGGCTCTCTAAGCTGGTACGTTGGTCAACCCTGATCCCTGCAACATTTTGGGGCTGTTTCTAGATCACCTCTTGAGAAGAAAATGTAATGTGGTCAAAAAGACCTGTCTTGCTTGCTTGCTGCTGCAGTCGATAACCCCCAAATGTGAAGACGCCAATAACATGCGAAAATCAGTGAGTTTGTTGATGACACAGTTTTTTTCAAGGGGAAACGTTCACAAATCTAATTTTTTGTAATTTGCGCCACAATTTCAACAAAACTTCAACATCTCTTGTCCATCTACACCCTGGCAGACGTGAATTTGATGCTTTGGTAAACAATCCCTTTTGTCATGTTTGTCAATCTCATTGAAAAGGAAGATCATCTGTCTGCTTTTTACAAACATCCCAAACTCTTCAAACACGCAAAAAAAATCAAATCAAATCATTCACCTACTTTCACATGACAGGTAAACTTTGCTCGAGATTTGTTCACAATTAACAATATTTGGATAAACTTGTCGGCGGTTTTTAGCATTCAATTTTACGAGTGAGTTGAGAATCTTCACGACTGAACGGAGAATTTTTTATCCGGTAATTTCACGATTGAATTGAGGGGAGCTTGGAGTAATTGTTGGTTTAAACTAAACCAGCATCTTTGGCAGATGGTAGCTGATGGGAAACTTCGGGAAGCAAAATGGCTGAATCACTCGAAGAAGGGACGGAATGAGATTGGTTTAGGAAGTGGAGCAAGGTGCACTAGATTACAATATAAATCACCGTCTTAATTTGCTGCGATATGAGGTTACCTAGCAGTTGACTTTTAGCATCCAACTCATTTCGGTGTTGACAAGCAGGTCAATCAAAATGAGAAAAAAATTTGATATATTGCGAAGGTTCACCTGGCTTAGGCAGAAGAATGGAGATCTGAGCTAGCATTCTGAAACTCTTCCGACCTAAGTATACTACAGTCACGTGTGCATTGATGTACATCACAGAAAGTGTAACTTTGGTCAAGCTGACATGACATCGCGACCAAGATACTCTTGCAACCTAAGTACACTACAGTCAGATATTACACCATAGCGCCAGCTCAATCACAGAACCCCTTACAAGTTCCCCCCCCCCAAAAGGTCCACCCACACTGCCGAAAGATTCTCTGGAAACCCAAAGCAAAGCCCACTCCTTGAAGAATTTGCGAGGGATTCGCGCCACAGCTCCAAACCCACGATGGATAAAAGCGATCCCTATAATGCCAAACTTTATCACTACTAAGCCATCCCATTTTTACATCATCCGTTTCCACATGACTACATCCGTTGCTGTCCTCGTCAACCATTCAATTACCCTCATCAACTCGACATACAAGCCAATCCTTTGACTGCTCCCAGAAACAAGCAGCTACCTCTAAATAGTTTACGTTTGATAAGGCGAGTTCAGAGACCGCTGCGGCCATCAAATGGCCAACGCATCAAACACGTAATGTAATATACAAAGCGGCAAAGAAAACAATGGGATTAATAAGAAAACTAACAAGGCTTTGTTTTAGTTTTGTTATCTTCTATCAACAAAATAATGATCACATTAACGATTTTTTCACACAAGGAACTTCTTTTCAAATCGCAACCATGATCGGTGATACGGTAAGAAAATTGTATCTTCAAAGACGGCTTTTTTGTTGGTGATTAGCAAAAACTGTTGCCGTGGTCATGAAGAATAAATGGATTTGTTGCTAAGTAATGTAGACCATTCTTTAGATAGCAAGAAAAACCTAGCATCCCTTGTATGAGATCCGAGATGCTGGGGTTCAGGTAATCTACCAAGCGCTAATCAGGGGACAAAGAAACCCTGTTTGTGTCGTTGCAAAGGAAACAAGAGGGATTTCCTATAAGGGAAGCGAAGGAATAGTGTCCATCTTCATTGCTATCCCTCTTGATGCAGCGTCTACTCAGTATTGCCCGCCATTTCAGATTGTGGCTGTTGGAAAGGGAACTTGGCATGTTCTGCTGTCCCTTGTGTTGGCAACTGAAATTTGGTCACCAAACATCCTTCTGATGCAATCCATGGATTACTTGGCATCACCCACTGTTTCAGGTCCTTCTCCATGCTACCTGACAAGTGATTGAAAGTGAATAAGCTTTACACTGTTACCAAGATCGCAGGCCGAGACATGCGATGGCTGCATTTAAAAGCTAATAAGGTTTAATTCAATAGCAATGGTTTTGAATTATGGATTGGCTGTCAAGGGTGACGGGTTCTGGCTGAAGTGCATTGGGAGTTCTATAGAGGATGGTGTAGTGTTAGAAGATTGAAATTGCCTTGGTCAAGGATGGTGGTAGCCCGATGAGAGAAAGCACTTGGCCTTGTTACCATCACCATCACTAGGATTTGCATTGAAAGTAGGATTCACCCTGGAAGTAGGCTCATCTGGGTCGGAGGAGTAATGGTTGAGCGGATGGCCTTCATGAAGCGTGTGGCTTTGGGATTGCGACCCCGTCAACGCAGGTTTTCCAGTGCGTGCACCCTCTGTCACCACACAGTGATGGAGGGGACCCCTGACAACCTCTGGTCAAAGCTCTGAAGGATGAAGAAATGGACCTTTAGATTTGTACCAGACAGAGCCTTTGTTCAGGAAACCATGCTCTGACGAAACTTCAACAAGTTATTCAAGCTGAAATACATGGTGAAGCCAGACTCCCGAAGTGTGCACATCATAATCATTTTACACTTTTTATGACGTCAACTTAGTCTGATTATTTTACACGTGTTGGACGAAGAAGAAACGCTTAGCCAAAGCTGAAGTTCACATGTACCTAAATATTTAGCACGTGTGCGTAATTAATCAGGCTTTTTTCAGATACAAGTCTGCATTCGCTGGGCTCACCTCATGCCTGTCTATCCAGAGCAGGTGATCTATTTTCAAGCAAGCACGGTCTTTGACAGCTTCTGAGTAAACCTGCACGCTTCTGTCCGGATCTCCAGAGCGTTATGGGAACGCTAGGTACCTCAATGAAAATACCATCTCTGCTAAAAGCAGTTTTCATTTTTGAGTAAATGTTGGTTGCTTCCCATTCCTTTGGCAAAACAGCTTCCAGTTTCTTCTGGTTCAGTCAATGAAGAAGATCTCTCCTCTTTGTAGTCAATTTTTATTCCGTGCCAACCTATGGCATGCCTGAAGCATCTTATATTTCTACCATTTGCAAGAGAACTGGATTATGTGTGTTGTTTCCGATATCGAGAATGTGGAAAGAACTATTTCAGGTTTAACCCTTGTCAGGAAGCAACTTCAGTTGAACTATGGCCCGCATTTGAAGTGGCAAGACAGGAACTGTGTTGTGTAGGTCTGTTTGCGAGTCAAAGTAGGAGGGGGCGAAACGACCCAGGTCAGACTGGTGGTGGGCTGAAACAGTCATGGGCCGCAACAACCCATTTCCATGTATACTATGCCAATGTCATCTCCAAGTAACTCCGAATTTGGCACCATAAGGTAATTTTCAAACAGACTTTTAAAAGTAGGTGAATGGACACCATTCTTCCACTTCAAATATTTTCTTCTTCCAACACAACCGTTTGAAGGAATAAGTTGAAGAAGATCACAGACAGCTCAATTCAAGGTTATCGAGATTCTGGCCCTTTGCGTAGGTTCCTCTCCTTCCCAAAATGGATTGTTCACTGGTATCACCAAGGGATGCAACCCATTACAACTCCAGGCTGTTCTTCAGAAGTGGAGAATGGTGGAGGTAATTTGTCCCCGGTGACCAGAAGCAGGTGTGCCAACCAGACAAACTGCCAACCTTTATATTTACCTGGCACTAATATTTCAATTATCGAGCTAACCTCTTCTGACCGATTGCTTACAACAAGCAAATGGGTGGGAGTAATCAAGATGGCTAATGCTTCGAACAACCTGGACCAGGCGGGTTTGATGAGGTGGAAGTGGGATGTCTCTCGGACCTGCTAATGGTTTGAAATCCTTTGAGGACGAAGAGAACAGAACATTCAGGTCATCAACATCAGTTTGAAGAACTTTGTTGTTGCTACCCAAGTTGAGGTCTTGTACCCAAGAATCGTTTGAGAATTTTCTGGTTTGAGTAGGACTCAAACCCAGACACGACTAGGCACCACACCAGGACCTACAGAGCAGTAGGTCTTTCCACAACAGTATGATAAGATTGGGCACCAATGGACAAGGGACGCCTGCAATACGCTTCAAGCCAGGCCAATCTGGCACAAGGAAGGCACTCAGCCAGGTAGTCCATACTTGAACCTGGAACAAGGTTGGAGACAAAGCTTGGGGCGAGGTTGGTGACGAGCTTAGGATCGAAACTCTGGAATGCTTCCACCCAATCCTAGCTGCCCAAATTGCCGAACTGGATTCAATCAGGTGTCAGCAGATGCCTCAACATAGTGGAACCTGCCAAAGGATCTGCATGGCCAAGACATTTCCTTCACCAAGGGGTATAAGACCCCTTCTACCTCGACACATTTTCCCCAATACTGTTCCCACCATCCCTATCCCCCGTGGCTGATACAGCACCTAAAGCACAACATCCAGCACCCCGGCTAACACAGCCATTGATCAAACAAGAATTATCGACAAAGCCAGATGGCTACCTAACAAACCTCAACGAGATCTCAATTCTTATTGGTTACATCTCGAGACTCAGCGCCGTATACGATCCCACGTAGAAGATTCTGCATCTTGTGCCTGACCTCCGGCCAACGATCAATCAGAAATCAGCGCCGAGTTACCGATAATCATCAATAACACAGACCCATAAATTACATTCTTTGCATGTCTCATTTCATCATGGTCAATAACGAGAAAGATTTACCGGTAATAATGCGGTCCTCGGCAGCTGGGTGGCTTGTCTTGGTGGACTGCAGGATACTTCTTCCATGCGAGACGCACCTTAACTTGGTGGGGTTCCTGCAGAGGTGTTGTAGCTCAGGCAACTGACTCTAGCCTTCAGGAGGTCATACATCAACAGCCAGACCTGGTGTGACCGTTGTTTGGTCAGTCTACAACATGTCTTTCGGCCAAAGAGGAGCTAAAGTAAAGCAGCTCTCACTACCAACAAGCATTGAAGTAATGGATTCGAAACCTGTTGTTGTAGGACTCAAAGATGTTCAGGCGTTTGCGTTTTACCAGGTTGAGGGTGATCGCCAGCACCTATCTGTCCTATTACAAAGAAGATGTAATGCAATGACTGTGGAAACGGCAGGATTAATCCAAAACCACATCTAATGTGAACGCACCTTCAGGGTAAATCTCTTTGGCTCTTTTACTAGCTATACCCCATTTCTGTTTGTGTGCATCAATTTCAACCAAGTCACTTTCAAGATATTCTGGCGAGTGGAATCCCCTAACTGAACGAACGGGTAGCAAATCAAATTGGCCACAACTGATAGCATTCCCTGACGTAGACAATACACTTTCATTCAGTCTTACAACCAGAGACCATCCTCCTCAACTAAAGCAATCAAGAAATCACTCAACTGTCAGCGGATTGTGATTGGATCCAATGTAAACCATGGCATCAATTCTTCAACTTAATTCAATCAACTACCAATAGCAGAAGTACTAAAATCACCTGGGTAGAGCCCAATTCGTTCCAGAATTTCTTCTAGCTCTGTTTACATGCTTTAAAACACATTTCTTGTATGTTTTGGTGGAGCTATCTATCGCAAGAAAGATTTAAGAATGGTATCGGTGTAGCGCTCATGTCTTGAACCTATTTGTGACTGTATACTAGTTCGTGCTTCAGTTTAGCGCTCGTTACGAGATTGGAAACCGAATGGTAAGCTATGGGAACATTCCACCACCAAGGTATATTGATAATGCTTGAGGGCTTTGGGGTAATGTATCATTCCCTTCCGGGGGATCTCGACGATTATGATACTGATGGAATTGGGGTAGCAGTAATATCTTCTCTATCCTAGCATATCTATTGGGGTTTTTTCAATGCAGATCCTGGCTAAGTGCCCGAGTGCTAAGCCAACCAACCTACTGGTCTAATGCCACCAAACTGGCTCCAGATTAGACTTGGATCGTGCCTCGGACCAGTTGTGTTTAGGCTGGTCAAGGTTTAGACATGCTTTTTTAACTGGCTAGCACCTGAAGTAGCCTGGATACAGACTGAAATGGACCTAATGTTCACCTCCAATGAAATGCCATCTGACTGAATGCAAGAAAACACTCGCCGAGGAAGGTCACCAACATTGATATTTCTGCTTTTTCAACCGCTGAAGCAATCCAGCCCAGGCTGCTCTGGATAAACACAGGGCTTTGCCTTCAGTTTGGGGAGTCAAGTGATGGCAAAAGTACGGAAGGCACACCTTCAGTGTTTGAAGTGGGCTTACTTATTGTTGAGGTAAAATGTTCAATTGCCTTGCATTTTTAAGATCCGAAGTGCAAGAATATGCCACAGGGTCAGCCAATGGTCTGAACAACACTCAAACTTGAGAAGTATATGAAACCATTAACCAAGTTAGTCTTCCCAATGATTTTTACATATAAGGTGTCATCGACCAGTGCAACTATATCTATCGGTCGTTAATCTAATAGCTAGTTCAATATCGACAATCAATCCACTGAAGGGGATGACGATTGTTGCCTCGTGAGGGTCGGAGGTCGCAGCGTCACGGTGACACAGCGTCTTTGTGGAACTTTTGCTCCATCATTCTCTACGATGACATCAAGATGCATTTGGCCGTGTTCGAGATGAGACGAAGCGGACAGGTATAGATACGATGATGGATGTTATTTGTATGGTTCTGAATGCGACACTTCTTCATATGTCAAGTCGATTTCTTCCTGGATGTGGTGATTAGTGGGATTTGTTAAGGCCTGTTTCCACCACAGTGGTTTCTGCTATGTTGTGCTGTGAGTGGTCAGGTTTCATGAGATCCAGTCGAACGCTTTTTTGCCATGACCAAGGACTACCAAGCCAGCGGAAATGAAGTACGCTGGTGGAGGCCTGGTCAAATGCTCTGACATGATCCAGAACAACAGCAACCAGCGGAAATGAAGCAAGCTGGTGGACAGATCGTCAAATGCTTTGCCATGCTTGATCCACCGCAACCACTGAAACGAAGCAAGCAACTGTGGACGGATCTAGTCAAATGCTGAAATGAAGCAAGCTGGTGGAGGCCTAGTCAAATGCTTTGTCATGACCCAGAAGAAGTGCAGCCAAGTCTGGACAGAAGGGGAATAAAGTCCATGTAGACTTCTTGTCCGAGCGTGTCAAAACAACAGTCTTCACACCTGATGAAGACACAGTAAGTGTTGAAAGCTTGTATCCGGTCCTCGGACCAATAAATAGTTGATCTTCAACAAGCAAAACAGGAGTACATAGTTGAAGATATAGGTGATATAAAGCAAGCTGGTGGAAGTGTGGTCAAATTTTTGCTCCACAACTCTTGCTTGCATAAAATGTCAACTGCAGAGTAGAAACAAGACACCAGGTATCCCATGCCATGAAATCATTCCACTTTCTGCCACTCAAAATAGCTGCACGATTTGCAAATCAATGACGAGTTATAAGAATTTGAAACTTCATCCGTGTTGAATTGCACTTTTACCTTTTTGATATTGGAACGATTGATCTGGGTGTGCGCACCGCTTTTGATGTCTGACCATGCAATTTCCACGCCAGCCCGAGTGATATCGTTCAAAACCCAACACCTTTCATTTCAAAGTCATTTCTATTGATTTCCGTGGGTATCTGTTGAATATATTGAACACGGAGTCCTGCTGGTGAAGTCACTTCATAGCGGGAGTGGAAATGATGATTTATGGTTGAAGCATTAGAGAGAAATGGTACGGTGAAGTGACTGGAGTCAAGTTCAGAGGATCCTTTAATTTAAACCTCATGAAACAACAGGGGACAAAAATTCGACATTTCTAATATTCACATCTTATCAAAAGCAAAGTCAGGGGTAGATCCAGGATTTGGGAAAAGAGGGGGCGCCCTGTGCTAGGAACATTGTAATCTGCGGTGAAATTTCAGAGTTTCACAGTCGATTTTACAGGGGGAGGCGAGCGCCGGGGCGCCCCCCCCCCTCTGGGTCCACGTCTGACATCCTCTCTTCAATTTATAGGCTCAAAGACATGCCACTTCTGTTCTGACATTGGTATCATTTTGGGATCAGCAGTGTTCTAATTTACCTCTTGTGGCACGGTGATGGCATCAATTTTTAAGACTTCACCCCATTTGGGCTGACTTGAGGCTGATTTAAGCCGAGTTGAAACGAAATTCTCACCAGATCCTGCGACCGACTAAACATTCCATTTGGCAGGGTGAAATTTAAGGTGCATGCTACGAGGGATCTGCCTCATCATGCAACCCCTTGACAAAGCAATGGAGAAGAGAACTGTATTCTCCTCGTCACCGTCATCCACAACGACCCAGATGAGCTCCACCCTGATGAGACATCAATATCCGAATACACGAAAAGGTTAATACAGAGCATGTGCCATCCGCCGAGCAATAACAAGAGGACAGACTTAAACAACAATGGGAAATATCGCGATAACGCCACATTAATGGCCGCGGCGCGAGAGGACGTATCTCCTCTTATGAACATGATGAATATTCAGGAAACGAAAAATAGCAATTTGGGACCATTATCGAGAAGATGGAGGAGAAAGTCGACGAGAAATCGCGCGATTGCAGGTGTGTGTGTCATTAACTTCTCCCATGTGATCCATGATGGTCGGTTTCTGTTGGAGATATTCCGTGAGCCGGGACGTCAGCCAAGTGATGAGATTTAACTCTTTGGGTCGTGGCGCGGATGCATTCAACTCCCTCGTAGCCTATATGGGGGGGGGGGGGTACAAGACATGGGATATAGGATGTGCCAGCCTTGAAAATTCCAACTCAATATCAACACTTTCAAAATTTACAAATTCTAACCCTCAATCAACTGGCAAAGATCATCAACTTCGAAAAACGAAAAATCCAAGAAGATGAGAATGCTTTGAGCAATTGCTGGCGATGCACCATCTCTGACAACTCAGGCTCAGATTGTAAGTAACAGGACCAACTCAGTTTTGTGTGGCTGATTTTTTACCAGTTTTGGGGGAAATCGCTCAAAGAATTTGGCCTTTCAAGGGTTGAGGTGAAACCTCAATGTTGCACAGTGCATTTACCTCCGAAAATTCAGGCGCAAAATACTTCCCCCAAGAACTTGGGAAGTTCAAGGAAGGTATCCCAATCTTTAATGCAGTAAGTGCCTTGATCAGGAAATACTACACCCAATAACTTTTCAATGTTTTTTTAATGAAAAAGGTATAAAAACGCTTAGATACGATTACACATTGACAACCGAGTTCTTAGTCACATCACCTGAACCCTTGACTGTCTCCAGGTGAACAAGTACCTAATACTATCCAAACATACTTCTATAAACGACTATCAAGATTTTGATCGAATCAAAACATTTTCTGTTTTTACTATAAAAATCATCAAACTGCACTATGGTTCAGTTGTCATTAAAAACACCAATTTCAATGCTTAACGAAGTTTTCTAATTAGTCGATTTGGCAGGTGCAATGTAATGAATAGGATGACTAATACAAATTTGTTTAACGGTCAATACATAGATTTGTACCTTGATGAGATACTTAAGGTANTAATTTACATGTACGATGAGTTCGAAATCAATAAGAAAATCACCAATTTCAACTTAATTAACCTCTTAATTAATCATTAGGGCAGCTTATACTCCAAACATGTGACTAACTAACAAAACAGTTCTTCCAACATGTCAGTCTTGTGTGCATGTTTGCAGCAAAATGACAGGATATTTTTGCACTAAGTGAACTTGTTAAATGCAAGTTCTACGACACAGAAAAGGGGCTGTTCATTTTTGTCAATTGAGGAATCTGAATTGTGATCCTTGAGAAAATGGAGAAAGCTATGAAGCTGCGAATTGCAGCAATCATTCTGAACAGCACAACCAATAATCTCTGCAATTTGCAAGTTCATAGCTTTTTCCGTTTTCCCAAGGATCACAACTCAGATTCCTCAAGTGACGAAAACGAACAGCCCCTTTTAAAAAGACTAATGTAGGAGAAAACCAGACACTCTCAAAAGATATCGCTTCAACTGTGGAATTCTTCCCAGTTTCTCCAAAAACTTGTTTGAATGATGGCCAAGTGCAGAAATATCTTTTTTTTTAAGGGGGGACTGAAACTCCCCATGGCAACATAAAGCAGCTTTCACTTTCAGGCATCGACTCAATGGCCATATCATGCATAAAATTGCAATTATAACTTTGCATTTTTTCAAAAGTTTGACAGGAGCGATTCTTTAGAAATGTGAACCAACCCATTCAATTAGCAAAAAAATCTTCATTCAAAAGAATACTTTTTTCTCCCTTGAAGACGGGCGCACGGTTCGTGCAACTCCATGTATAGATTTGAATACAGGTCAACCTCGTCCCTCTGCAGTATTCACACATTCGGTCACAGTAAGTTTCTCTGTAGTTCTGAACCTGGTTCTGAGATTGATCTCATGATGGACATGTTGACAGGTTTTGTGCGAGGGACACTTTCAATTTTTCGCCAGCGGCAATGATTTCACACTTGTGTTCCGTTGAAAAGTACTACAATGACACACTGACTAATGCATCGAGATAGCTTCAGTTGGTCAAGTTAGAGTGAAACACATTTTGATTGTGCCATGAAAGCCCAAACTGCCAATGGCCTCATGTGATATTCCGTGTTCATCTCTGACTGTCGCGATGCCATTCAAAACTGGACAAAAGCCGATGATGGCAGAGGATGCAAGTTGTTGATTTTACATTGAATGGGAAAAATAGAATGACGGAACTTTTGGAGTGAATTTCACAAAAGTTCTACAAAAACTTTGGTCACAATCTGCCCGCAGGCGTCTACCCACACCATTCAGGCCTAGATTGAAAGCAAAAGTGAATATTAATATCTGCTCAGCCTTTGATGGAATTCATATTAGCTTCAGTTGAAAAATCCTTCATTTCAATGCTATGGAAATTTTTCTATCAAGAAACCTTTGTTGGGTTAAACCCACGCAAACATTTTATTTTGAGATTTATAAGGAGGGATACAAATTTTGGAACAAGGAGAAGAAATTTCTTAGAAGATACTTCATTTGGTTTAGAGACTGCACACCCCGGGCTAAGCCCATGCAAACATGTTACTTAGATTTATGAAATGTGCTAGAAACTTTGGAACACAGAAAATAATTTTTTCTAGATGTGCATCTTAGCAGGATTTGAACTTCACAAGACCGTGATCACTGAAAACCCTCGCAATACCAACATCTACCACCTAAGCCAACACCCGATCACCGAGAACCTTATAACATCATCCACCTAAAAGTACAAGCATTCATTCTTATTCTACTGGCCAACAATAAATGACTGTCAAACCAAAGAAATATTACCGAAAAGAAGAAAGCGACAGACCAAGGACAGAGCTACCGATCTTGGCACATTAGAGAAAATTGACATTATCTCGCAACACCCAGTGTGCCATTCTCACTTTCTTATTGCGACACTATCGCCAATTTACGAGACCTCACGATCTGCTGAGAGCGTGTAATTAGCCATTAACGACCATTTAATGATGGACAATAGGGTTCAGCGAGAAAGGACATCGTAATGTTACAGTTCCTGGAATGTTGGACGTCAGAAAGGCAGATGGTCACTATGTTGTTGATCTGGAGTTGATGATGCGGAGGATTGTTGATTACATCGTGGTTTTGCAACATCCCCGCCATACACACGGTCAGATTTTTAAAGATTTTTTGGAAATACAGATTCTGGGCCTAGGGCTTAAATATGTAGAACCATATGCAAGCCTTTATTGAGCATACTGAGAAAATCTGATGAAAACGTTGACCCACAGTGGTCAGGCATTGGCAGAAAATTTTCAAATGTTGAAGAGCCAAGTGCCTGGGATGTGGTCAACACATGACCCATAGATTATCGTGGGTTCAATCTCTTGTGTCAAAACGGATGACCAAAGCATCCTTTTCTCCACAGAAGAAGAGGTTTCCTGGGAAATGCAAATAAGATATTTAAATTGAAATTTCAAAGTAATTTTTAAAATTTTGACGAGGGTGGGGCTTTTGATGAGAGAAGACAGTGAAATCTCCACAAAGGCCTGGAGCAGGTTCTGGGGGACATTTTTGAACCTTATCCACTTAATTTGCTCAACAATATCTAAACCTACACTATATAAACACATGACAAGCTCAAACACACACAACAATCAAGGTATCAAGTGAATTAATCTGTAATATAGTATTTCGCGTTGGCAAGTAAATGGTCATTTGAGCAACCTGCAATTTCAAAACATGCCTCTTGGTCTGTTTCGATGTAACCATGCCGCCCGTACAGTTTGTGTAGTACTTTATGAACATTCTGGTTTTATGAGAAAATAACATTCGATACAAAAATTTTGTAGCGCATCACGTTTTATTTGTTCAAAATAATATTTCTCTTGCGGGATCTGAATTTTACACGAAACTTCAATTTCTACAAAATACGGAAGATTCAAATTCCCGTTTTCCGCATTTGAAGTCGTATACCACCGATCGCGATTCGTTTCTCCATCCGACACTATCACCACGATCTGTGTTTACCATCCAAAAATAGAATAATTGGTTAGCGGACTCGTTATTGTCTGCTGGTATCGAATCTTCTCGGAGATTAGCACGGAAAATTAACTCGGTATATTCGGAGCTGCCGGTAATCTTCTTTTATCTCTTCAGAGGCGAACAAAGCAATTTCACCCGCAATAAATTACGGCAAATGCCGATTTATCCCGGGTATTCTCCGCAACTAATTGTAACGAAGATGAGTATTTATTTTGTCCCTTGTTTGAATTTATTTTGGCACATTACGCAATTGCTTCAAACGGCCGGATGTGTCATCCATCTGACGGTGTGTCGTCGGAGGAATGGTGGATGAATGCTGTGACAAATGGATTAGAAACAGGAGAAATCACGAAACCAACCTGTCAACTGGTAATTACGCCTTCAGTCCCTGTGAGGGGTCACTGACAGGCCACTTTAGACCCTACAAAAGGGTCGCTTTGATCCCTGTATACCACATTTGCATGTTTGAGGGAATTTTGTTTGTGGATGTCAACATTGGCTTACGAATTCTGCAGAACGGTCAACTGATGTCCCTAATGAATTGCCTGATTTAATATCGGCAAATATGGAACTTTGTCTTCATTTCTAAGGGATCTCTCAGAGCTGTTCCAATGACGTTTATCAAATATGACCAAATCTCAGTGGATTTACCAAAATGATTCAGACATCCTTTCACAGGCTGCATCACGTCCAAGTGATGCATGAAAGTCTGGCACCCGACAACTGTAAAGGCACCACTTTTGGAACTTTTCAGTTTTCTGAGCGGAAATCTGGCTTCCATCTTCCTTGATACTCAAGGAGCAGCTCATTCATTCAGGACCTAACTTGATTCTTTCAGACCAGTTCAGTAATGTCACTGGTGACTCTGCGAGGAATTGAACTCATGACTTCTTCGTCGCGAGTCCAACACTCAACCTCTGTGCCACCCGCTCCCCGTGAGCACAACAGGATAGAAAGCAACTGTCACAGTTTTGAATTCTCTCCTGAATTCACAAATTTTGTCATGAAGTGAATTCACGATATAAGTTGCCACAGCCTCTTGCAGGCTCAGATTGTGTTTTCGATACCACAGCACCACTGAGCCAATTAAAGATACAAAATGCTGATTTAGAACAAAGATAAAATCAAATTTTGAACAATATAAGATAGCATTATGTCTTATCAGATCTCGTGTACGCGCGATCCTAATTGAAAGGAAAGGAAGCCATGACTTGTTTTATCGAAATCACACAATCAAATTTGCAAACAATTTTTTATCTTCATCAGGGAACGAGATTTTGGAATGGTGTTGAGCAATGAGTGAGTTTGCAGTTGATGAGACACAAGGCGGAGAAATATTCTGGCTTTCTCAATCTACGGGGCAAATTTTGTATTTTGTGCGAGAGTCAATAAAGTTAGCAGCACACATACCACAAATTCATGTTTGTGAGAAGATCATCTCATGGACACAAGCTCAAATTTTGGTTGATCGGTAGTCTCGGTCACCCAACCACTATTGCGAATCTGGGCCGACCGCCACGAAACTACGATAGCACTAACAGGGCATAACAGAGAAATTTTGTAATGGTAAAAGCCACTCCATACCTCTCTGTTAGGCAATGTTAGTGCTATCGGAGCTTTGTGACGGCCCGCCCTGGGGGATAGCAAAGTGCCTGGGGCTGTACAAAAGCAGGTAGCACACATACAAACCAATGTCAGCAAGATTGGAAATGGTGTCGAATTTGCAGAGATGAGGTAGCACACTGTTTCAGCTCACAAACATTGGTCGCAGATCGCACTGAGATTTTGTGACACTTGTGACACCACACTTATTTTCATAACCTCATGGTCAACTAACGCACAACAGCTGAGAGGGATGGGGTGGGGCTAACTTTGGTGCCAATTTTGACAAGCTTATCATGTATTTCTGAACCAATGATGTCCACTTCGCCCATCACAGATATCAGGACACTATGATCGACTGCACATTTCCTAACTTCTGTCCACTTTCGCAATCCGTCATTCTGGGTCAACGCGCCGTCACTTCCTGTCACACGAAAATCAAATCTTCGGCCGCTAATCTCACCAAACGACATGGCCCTTCTGACCAATCAAGCAAGGTTTAATAAGGTTGTCACGGCGAGTGAATAATTCAATTGTTGGGCAAACGAAATTGAGGCTGATGTCATAATCCCGTCAGGACGGCATACGATTGCATCGTCAGATATCCTGCATGACCAACGCAATCACAGCAACGAACAATTATTGTTGATTTTTATTGCGACGGTCTTACCAGCTTAGCAAATTAAATGGGACGCGTTTGCTGATATTTTCTGCGATCGTCAGTTATTCCCTGACAGGACAGAATCCTTTTGAGGAGAAAATTCATCTTCTGGGATATATTACTAATGTCTGACTGACACTGTCTTAGTCACCTTATTTTTGTAACCTCCTGAGCATAACCTGACAAAGCCATGCAAATTTTATGTCATCCTGCCCGGGCCGAAATGACAGATTCGGCAATTTACGTCATCCCACTGTGCGCCATATCGCTGATGGTTTCTCGACTTTAATTGAACTGATTAGAAGGTGCCGCACTTTTTCATCCAAAGTTTACATTCAATGCATGTGAATTCACACACAGTTATGTACAGGGGAATCCAGAGGTGCAAGGTGGAACGGAATTTCTGGTGAGTAACCCCGCGCACCCTATCAATCATCCACACCCGTGTTCCTCAATTTAGATGAACCCACCAGCGGGATACAGGGCACGATTTCGTCCTCGAGAGAATAACCAGGTTATCGCGAAAGTCACCCGCCAACAATGGAACAAAATCACAAACTCTGTTGTGGATTTATGAGTGATTAAAAGATCAGACAACAGTGACGCGCTTCGTCAGCCAAGTCTCAAAATCTACAAATTCTAATCCCAAAGAAGTTCATATAAAATCCTTTTCAATCTCACCATCATCGAAGTCCATTTCATGATAACTTGGAANCTGTCCACTACTATTGTCAACTTGCAGAGATGTACATTTCAGCTGTTGTGTAAGGCTGGTGGTGACAAAAAAGTGTCTACTTTTGCTAGAGCAACATTGTCACAAAGTCATAAGTGTTTGCACGTTTTGATAAACTGTGACTCCTGATCATCGTTACACCTTCGCCGCCAAACAACCATGTCAGATTTGACTCACGATCACATCACAAGTACGAGAGACCACGACTTCAATCAATGTCTTCATTTTGTCACACATTTTTTGCCGGTATAACTGCCCATACATTGCCGGTATGATACAAATCATATTGCAATAGAGTTTCGATCCTTTGAACACCAGCGATCGTCTCCAAGGCAAAATCATTTTCATTTCCTCAGATCTCAAAGGGAAATCGCGGATGAATTTCATGATCGAGTGATTGCTTTTGAAGAACATCATCATGTTTTATGGCCGTGAATGACAATGAGTTGAAACAATTGGTCAGGGACATCGATGACGCTCAAGAAAATGACCAGACGGCTGCCGGCAAAAAACATGATTGAGTTAATGCCACATCAAACGGAAACGGTCCTCGTCTGTCCTCTTCATCTTCTTAACCAATTTTCTCAAACGCTCTTGTCTTCGTAAGACCATCCGCTACATTGAACTAACACCTCCGTCAAGAGACGGGAGACATGGACACTCGCCCAGATCCCATAAATGCGTTTAATCCACGTTTTCGCATCGACGGGCACCGAGCGCCAGACACTAACGGAGCGTCAAAATATCATCTTTTCAATAATTCGTGAGTTGTCGGAAGGTAGTCTGGACAATACCGGTCGTGGAGACGGTGTTTGTGCGGAACTCTCCTGGGTATTTGGACGTAATTAATAGGAAATTTATTGACGTTGCTGGAGAATTAAATTTCTGCCATGACCTTGTCGCTTCTTATATCAACTGTCAGAAGTTCAATCGAATACATTGAGTGAGAGCAGACATTTTCTTTTGCATCTTTCTTCATTTGAGTGGGTTTTATAGGAAATTATTTGAAGGGAGGTTGTAATCTTAGCTGTTTAGAGGATATTGCTGCAGCTGTTTATAAAATTTTCATGTCGTTGGCTGAGTATCTGTCATGTCTGTGTTCAATGCACAAAAAGTGTAGAAGCCCAACTACAGCCATCCTCCCACAGCAGGGGTTTTGTCTCGCTCCTCTTCATCCACTCGCACGAGTGTATGAAGAGAGAGACCAAACCCTGCTATGGGAGGATAGGCCTACTACATGTACAACATTGGCTCTTGACAACATGATGGAGATTTGGCTTTGGCCCAGTGGTTAAGGCGTGCTGCCCCTGAGTGCTGGTGGTTGATGCCTTATGCGAGGGTCCGTGGGTTCGAGTTCGGTCGGAAGCTATGTCTTTCACCTTAGAAACCCATTATTATTATTGGCTCCAGACAACACACGGCAAATCTGATGTACAACATGAGGAAACCGCCTCACCCGGATAACTGCACTCTCAAAGAGAGTCGCCCTCTCCATCACATATACCGAGTACCGAGTCTGACCGGGAATCAAACCGGGAACCTCAGAGGTGACAGGTGCTGATGTTTAAACTGCACCACTTCAACACTGAGCCACAATTTTTGTTTTCCAATGACAGAAGACAAATTGTAAAGAAATCCCCGGCCTTAAAGGGTTAACTCTACATGTAGCTATCTTTTTGTGCATACAATGTACTCTAGCATGAAATACGTATTAGATTTTCCACTCAAGTCTTTCTAACCAAGATTAAAACGAGAGTGCAATATTTTTCATTCTCTCGTCAATGTTCCTCGATGCGTTATTGAATTTTGATTCAAAAATCGGATTGACGGCAAAGAAGTTTAAAACGGCCCTGGGGCATTATAAATGCATTCTTTTTACGTCACGATTCATAATGCCGTGAGAAAAAGACGGCGTAATCGTCATCTGCGAAAGCTTTCAGAAGATGCTAAGCCCGGGACAGCGGGTTTCAATCTTTTGAAATAAATTGCGTACGTGTGCGATATTAGATTGCGATGTAATTGGTTGACTCAGATACCCATGGCGGCGATGGATCTAATTTTTCTGAAGCTAAAAACTCGTGCGACAAGAGACGAAGAATTTCAATCTGCACTGAATATTTCAGTAATGTTTCATGTTAACTTGATCGTAGATTGCATGCAGTGTGCACTATGCGATGTTCATGGAATTCACAATAGAGTTATGTGAAATTTTCTTCATAATCTATTTCATTGTCGATGCATACAAAACTGCAATGCATTTTCCACTGAATGTACACACCTGGCCGCATTCTCACTGGCTGGATTTTCCAATAAATTCCCGTTTCTGCGATATCGCTGTCATGTGCGAGCTACGCCCAGCCATCTTTCCACAAAGATGTTTTGTTATCGCAGAAAGGCATCCGTGGTTGGGACCTTCGCCGTGACTCAATCGAAGTCATTCTGGGATTACGTTTTGCGCAGGACAATGGCATGTGAGGATAATTAATGCTCCCTGCGCTGAGGGATCTACAGAAGGACGAACAAAAGTCGCAATGAATTTATCGTTACATTCCACACAGTCCTCATTTCAATCTAACTAGGACTGAGACATGCACATTGCAGTGTACATAAGTGCATGGCAATGCCTCAGTATCAAGACACAAAACGGCTCAATTTAAATTAACAAATTAAAATATAATTTTCACAAGTTGTTAACGTTATTGGCATAATTTGGGTTTGCTGAAAAGGCTTCCCTCATTTCTCGGCAAAAAGTTTGAGACAGACACCAAGTGACGCCACAAACATCACGCACGGCCCGGCCAGACTAAATATTCCAGCCAAATTCAGAATATATTCTGGACAATTCAGACCAAAGAGGCATGCAGCCAACAAGTATCATATTATCATATTTGAGTCGCGGTTCTAATAAAGACCGATGCTGACAAGACTGTCGGTGTGTTTGGATCCCAGCTCTGGCCATTATTACGCTATCCGATCCGACGTACATGCTCCACGCCTCAAGTGCCCGTCCTTAAGCGGCGAGTATTTATTCAATATTGGCGCAGAGTGTTTGCCAAAATGTACTCAATATTATCACTGTTGTGCATATGAACGGTTTCTGGGGAAAGAGTCGTGGAAACGCAGTGAAGGACTATTTTTTCTTGCGACACAAAAAAGTTAAGGGGACATTTTTTTAATGATTTTATGAACTGACGATCAAATTTCATAGCAGAAATTGAACGTTTTTGTCAGCAGCACATTTCGTGACGCCCCGTACAACTACCCAGGATCCTCTACAAATACCCCCCATGAGGATTAGCAGGTGCACTAATGTGTAGGACTGCCCCTTTGTCCTTTCGAATTATAACCAGCCGTCACATTTTGACAGTTATCCCGAGTGCGTCCATATGGTCGGTCCGAAGAAGATTTCTTCTGGGACCAGATGAGCGGATCTAGCTAATAATCTGCTAATCCGCCCGGACCAGACGGACGTCGGTATAGTGACCATGACACATCTGGAATACAAATGGACATCGCTGCACGTGCGGAGTCATATTCTAGCAGTAAGGCTCCAGAGATAAGCGTGGGCAGTTTGAAACACTGCCTGGATTGACAGAGGATTCGAGGAGGTGAGTGGTGTACCTTGCCACCCCTCA
Organism: Notospermus geniculatus; assembly: GCA_002633025.1. Taxonomy (NCBI): domain Eukaryota; kingdom Metazoa; phylum Nemertea; class Pilidiophora; order Heteronemertea; family Lineidae; genus Notospermus; species Notospermus geniculatus. The sequence continues at coordinate 55,790 of NMRB01000386.1, read as the reverse complement.
GGTTTGAGTCGTCAATTTCCAGCAGATTTTTTCCACAGCTCCAGTTTTCTCCTACATTTTAGAGGTTTATGACGTCACATGCTGGAGGACACATGCTGCAGAGGTGCAGCGAAATGAGTCATGCATGCCCCAATGACGTTACGTCAAACAATGGCGTGGCGCACTTCACGCAAGTCACGTCACAGTCAGCTCACACCTCTGCACCCTGTGTCCTCCAGAATGGCCACCAGGATGACGTCATTGCACAAAGCCTCTATATAACAAAGACAGCCCTAAACTATTATGTATTTCATGTGGCATTAAAATTTCTTGTTTATTTCACCTCTTCCAACTCAAGGAGATCGCCTGACACAAAATGTCATACCTTTTAGTTTTACAAGCAAGGCACAAGCGTCTTGCCCGAGGACACAAGCAAGGAATATGAAAAGAAAATTCCCACTTACCCCCTTGTTGGCAGGGTACGTCTGCCAGCCAAGGTTGTCTTCTTTTGTTGAGTCCAGCAGTACCACTGTAATGAGAAAGAAGGAGAAAAGGTAAGTTATTTGGAACTGACAAGATTGTAGCACTGTGGACAACCCTGCAGCACTACAAACTGACAAGACTGTAGCACTGTGGACAACCCTGCAGCACTACAAACTGACAAAACTGTAGCACTGCAGCACGCACATCACGATTCAGTTGGTTAATCATGGTCAAGCCTAGTCAATCCTTTAAACCACAAAAGAATATTCTCTCATTCACAAAGTGCATTTGTTCAGTAAGATACAAGGACGTCATATTTTCCAACGACTTGGAAACTCTCGACATCGACGTCATAGAAATCGCCAATGGAACTCAAGTTCAATCTGCGTGCATTAGATAGCTATGATTAAAATCAATACCAGTTAAGGCAAGATCAATCTCATCGGGGCTGGAAAAGCTGCTAGTATTAAAGTGACGATAGGGCTAATTTAATTGCTTTGAGGGTGAGTGGCACTTCCACTTTGAAATGTCTCGGGTTGAACGAAAGTTGGATCTGTCAGAATCGCTTTGAGAAAGTGACTAAGGTTTGGTATAAAGGGTAAAATCCTGGAATGGCTATTTCACCTGGCCAGGCATGAACTACACTTGAAGGTCTCCTTGTTGAGGAGAAGTTATAACCGTCAGTTCTGCATTGAGAGTGACTCATTCGGCAGGAGAAAGGTGGAGCCTAGTTTTGGCCGTTGCACCGCAGGACCAACAGTTCTTAATCTTGGGCCCCTTTATTGTGACAACCCTTGGGCCGGGCCCTTGGGACTTTATTTGAGAGGTGTTTTCATCAAACATGCACGACAGGGGACCTCCATCCTATTCCCAGCGTTAGTTCATGGCTAAATCATAAGTTACACACCTGACTGACACAGGTCGTGGACGGTAATGAAAATTTATTGCCGGTGACGCAAAATTGCGAAAAGGTGTCGTTACATACACCTAATCATGATGAACGCATAGTCGATAAAATTTATTGCTGACGATTGGAACATGGTGCCGAATCATACTCATTTGGAAGTTCATCACGCGACACGTAATTCTACGCCAGGACATGCAGGATGAAGATTGGTGGGATATGTCCAAGCCGGACAACCGGCCGAGAACGTTATGACTGCAATATGATTGGTTGTGCATTCACTATGTCATAAAATATGAACAGGTAATTATGTTGTCACATTAATAATGATTTAGAGTTATGGTAACGTGAATGCAGACTCAGAGACTGGGCTTCACTAGGGTTACAGTATGGTGGTGATATATCTTCGTTATACAAGGTGAAATATACATGCTATGATTTCCTTTCCTTGTACATTACATGTGTATGGTCGAGTAAGATAGAGGGATGAATTTCAACATGAGACATTGTGAACTTGCAGACTGCAATTTCGCCAGGTTTGGTTCATGAATATCATTCCTTCTATCAAAATGTGAGCCACTCCAGCAAAAGAGGACACTTGTCGCAAGTGATCATCATTGGTCATCAGTTTACTCAACTAAAAACTTGTGCTTTTCTTTATCTTGAGTTTACTCAACTACATGTATCATCACTGCTGTCCACTACTATTGTAAACCCATGTCAATGTACATTTCAGCTGTTGTACTGCAAGGTCGTTAACCCTTTCGTCGGGTCGCAACAAGTCTACTTTTGCTGGAGCGGGTCACATACATGCATGGATAAACCACCACCACCATGAACTTCGAGTGAAAGAGACATTATAAGTACATAATTTGCATTTGAACACACTATGATTAATTTATGTACTTCTACACAAATGTACTTGTCAGTCAGTGAGGGTTCAAACATGTCATTATGATGCAGCTGCGCATACTGGCCAAGGACAGGTTCATTCCAATCTAAGATGGATGCAAATCCTACACGTCAGTGTACAATACTGCACATGACAAAATAGAATCTGATCAGGTATGAGGCAGAAGTGCAGGATCCCATAAATAACGCAGCTGTTTTATCACCAACAATATCAAATACCAGCATTTTAACTTTCTAATCAATAAAATTATATTATCATTGGCTTTGTCAGTGAAATAATGCATACGTCTGCTATATTGAAAATCATGCTATTTGTATTGGAACTGGATGCCTATATTTGTGAATTTGAACATTTCCGAGATTTTGATACATGCCATAATTTCATGTGATGAACACTGCAGTCCAACATTTTCTACGTCAAAATTTCTGAAAACATTTGAAGAAACATTTTCTTTCTGACATACATGTAAATGAATATTTTTCATTCAAATATTTTACCCTTAGTTTCACCCTCTCTTGTAAAACCTTGCACTTTGCACCATTTAGTTCAATGGCAACACCATGCAGTCTGCTTGTAATGACATGCAATGTACATATGTGGGTGAATGCAAGCGGCAAGAAGACAAGGAAATGGAAAATACAAACAACAGTAACTCTGTTTTACCAGACGCATTAAAAACCCACCAAGGTGAAAGGTGCAATCTGAGGCAGACAGACGGAAAATTCTGTTTCTGTGAGTTTATCATACACAAAATATCTCTGCAAATTAACTCACAATCCGAGCACCCTAACAAATCTTTGGTGCAAACAATGGCCCACCACCCTCAACAAGCATGCCACTCAAGCGATAGGACCCTAATTAGTATGCTTAAAATGTTAAAAGTCCTTGCCGAGATGGTACTGGCCAATAATCCTGGCTTCGCTAACCGGCTTTAAAAATACCAGGAACTGCCTCTAAAATACCAATGGGAAACGGAAGATGGTAATACTCTGATAGGAATGTGGCAACCCGGTCAGGTGAAGACACATTGAGCAGATGTTCAGCTTCTTTTCCAAAGGAAACACAAATTTTACACCAATTGCGCCTCTTGTTGGGCAAAGAGCAGATCTGACAACCTGGTGAGAGTTTTTTTCAAATTCTTTCAAAGCTGCCCAATCAACAGAAAAGATTTAAACAACAAGTTTGTAACACTGAAGAGATGTACTCTTAAGTTCTAAAAGACAAATGTATTGAGGTGTTGAGGACGCCTTTGTTTCATGAAAATGGTTGTTCAGCCACAGATGAAGAGAAACCAAACTTGACCTGTCTATTGCGAAAATCGGTTTGTGAAAAACCTATCCCGTAATCTTCCTTCCGTTAGCCAATCAACATTGACGTACTTTAGCCAAACATCCCATAAATCACAGCTGAACTTAAGAAGATACGGCAACCATTATCCCATGATGCACTACTATCCCTCGTAACCCGCCAATCGCCGTTGCAATCCGTTACAATCCGCCGTGACAAGACAAAGGAAGTCCGTGGAATATTTGCAGAAATCGTCATCTTGGGAGCGATAGCCATCGCAGTTAGAATGCGATATTTCATTCTTAGTGTTTGCACGGATGACATTACGAGATTCGTAGAGATTTCCCCGTGTCGGTTTCCGCTTCATCACGTGTGGGATGACAAAGACAGATTCTGGGGGATACGGGTCGTCATCACGAAGTTATCTTTCCTTGTCACTGGACGGGATTCACTCGGCTGGTTCAGCTTACCTCGAGACAGATCAACTTGATAACTACCCCGAACAAGGCCAAGGGGTACGGACCGTGATCACGAAGTTATCTTTCCTTGTCACTCGGCTGGTTCAGCTACCTCTACAAGACAGACCACCTTGATAACTGGTGGCCCTATTCTGGGTGATACGGACAGTGATCACGAAGTCATTTTCCCCTTGTTATGGGATTCACTGGGTTCTTTCAGTTACCTCAACGAACATGACAGATCGACTAGTCTGTCACATGGGACAGTAAGCCGTGGTGCCTTGTACCTTGTACCTTTCCAATGGCAGGTAAAAGACCCCATCCAAGTAAAGAACACGAGCAGCCTGTGATGGCCTCTTCTGTACTTACAGGGCCAATAATGCTATGGCTTCAGCCCTGATGGAAAAATCTGATACAATACAATGCAGATCGACTTTTTCTATGGGGAATACAATGCAGATCGACTTCCTAACTCGTGGCATGGCAGAAAACTACTCCGTTGCCATGACCCTTTACAAGAGATTCTGAAAACAATCGACATGGCCATGGGATTTGCGGTTGACATCAGCACGTTCATCCTTGGCTGACCTGGCACTCCAATTCAGCTCCACCTTGGAATACACAATAGATCAACTTGAAAACCATGAAAACTGGCACACAGACTGCAGAACATTAGATTGTGATCATGATCGTTATCTAGAGATTTTGAAAACAATGGACGCGGCCAGGGATAGCGAGCAACATCAAAACAGCCATCCTCAACTGACCATTCTGATTCGTTGACTCACCCGCAATTACGAACCAAACCAAGCAATGCAGATTCGATGCCATTACAGGAAATGACCGCCGTTATGAAAACAATGATCACGTCTGCTTCATGAACGTTGGCCCCAATTCAACCACGACATACGACTGAAAATGACCACTAGCATCCATTTGTCATGTTTGACGACAATTACGAGAATGCAGTATTCCAGCCTGATATCCGGACTCGGTACTTCGCCGATGGAAGAGAACGCCACAGCTCTTTAGCAACTGATACGGTTAATTACCCAGTCTCTTTATTCTGTGCCATTATTACTCAATCCACACAGAACTAAAAGAAATAGAAAGTAACCATCTTTAATATCATCCCCGTGCGCTTTTTCTTTGTGATGGGGAATTTCTCCCGCGGGGTACACAAATAACTCAAATTAACTTTGACCGTGTCTATGAATTATTTACAATATCGTCTTCTGATTAATACCGTTCAGAATCTACCACTTATGAATTATTCCCAAGACGGCAGGCTTTCTCGTTCGGTGGAATTTCCGTGCACTGGGATTCTTTTGTTCCGAGACCGCATTTTTTCACCACAAAGACCGCCATTTACCGCAGCGGTCACCAGGAAGTTCGTCCTAGCACGGAACGCAATCAAGAATGATAAATGATCTACGATAATGTCCTGGCCTATTCTTGTCCGCGATCTTTATGTACTACATGTTCGGCGGCGTCGGATGATTTCCCATGAGCCCCCAGGTACATGACTGACCGACGAATTTCCTGATTAGTTTCACGAAGAAGATCCATCAATGACTTGACATGGTGAAGGATGACTGCAGAATTCTTCCAACTCCAGAAGGACTGGCCCTAACAGTAGGCCCACGTAACAGAGACCTCATTTCCTAGACAACGAATTACTGATACTGAGACTTCGATGATCTACACACCATGTCATACGACATCAGATACTGAAGTTTTAGTTTTTCATTACACTTGAACAGGACCCAAAACTGAAAACACAGAACCTCAGAACTTGGTGCTGTGCAAGTCAGATTTTTCACCGCAGAACTACATTTTATGTGCCAAGCCACGGTGGTGTAGTGGTTCGGGCCTCCGGCTAGCGGTCAGAGGATCCCGGGTTCGAATCCCACTGCGGCGTGAGACTTTGGGCAGGTCTCTTTGCCTTACTGGCCTCTCTCCACCCAGGTGTATAAATGGGTACCGGTCGGAAATGCTCAGATTGTATGCGCTGAATGAGCAGCTCATCTGAGTTCTACTGAAAGGTTTCAGGATAGACTGGGGTTAAAGTGTGAAGTCGGATGACACCTCTACCNGGACATGATTGATCGATGCGTTGTGCCGCCATTGACAAGTTGATCAGGACGCAAGATGGACGATCTACCCTCTAAGGAATGGAACAATGATTGCGTGAGTCTGGACACGACATCTTTCTGGGCGTGATTTTGAGAAAGATTGATCGGTTTGGAACACTTCAAGCATTCAGTCCTGGTGGGCATAGTCTCGTTAAAGACTGCAGGGTGGCTGAGGGTTTACGAGCCTTGTACAGTGACTGGAAATGGACTGGGCATCAGAGGTTCTACGGGCCGTATATGAGTGATTGGCAAGGGTAAAGAATCTCTGTGAGTGTGGCCCTTCCGATGGAAGGACCCAAGTGCTCAGCTACAGACCGACATTCAACTGCTGCACCACAGACCTACCGCTTCAGCTCAATGGACAGCAATTTCTGCCAAATTCTTTTGAAAGAACCAGCTCTGCCTGAACTGACGTTTCATGAAAATTGCTCAGAGGCTGGTGATGGTAGAGGATCTTGTGAGCATCACCATTGCTGATGAAAGCACCTTCGTGCTGAACCATTTGTCTAACAAGCAACCACTACAACAGTAGGTTTTCATTTGAGCTGAAGTGTCTGAAAGCTTTTTGCCAAATTCTACTGAAAGGACTATCTATGCCTGGTCATTTATGGTGACATGCCATCGCTATTGGCGAAAAGATGTTCGAAAGGTTTTGAAACTTTCCAATCAATCCAAAACGTATAGCAGGCAATGCACCGAGCATTGAACCAAAGCTGGAAATTCCATCCTCCACAGGTAAGCATAGAAGCAGTGACAGCCTCTCCTCTTCTCCAACCAGCTCACCAGATCAGTCAAGATCCCAACGGCCGTCAGTACATTTACATGTCCACTGCTGGCAAGCCATACGGAGAAGAAACGAAGCGATCACAATAAATCCTCCTTAAGACCATCTTCTCTCTTTTTTTCTGATGAAAACATAAGGTTTTTGATTTGCCGTAGTATCAGATGATATCTCATAAGTCTTGCCATGAAAAACAACACCCGGCCAGTATTTATAAGATTTACGCCAAAAACCAGTTTCGAGTAGGTCGTAAGAGGTGGAATTATGGCAGGCGCCTGGCAAAACATTTTTAGAAGTTTTTATCCCCGGCTTTGAATGGACTTCTTAGGAGCATGCTGGGACAAAAAAACAATGCTTTCCTTCTTGTTTTTTATGACAACGAACGGCAACAAGTTATCTGGTTACAGAACAGCATGTGATCGACTTTTGGTGCAGATCGGCTTAGGGTTGGTCGATAGGATGGCTTGGGGTTCACAGATCACGCCATCTTCATGTGATGGGCAGATGAGAGATATTTTTGCTGAGGTTTTAACGGGAATTCACATGATATCACTTCGTAAGATATTCATATAAATATGCACCAAAAATTTGTGGAATTTGAAACTTGAAATTACAATTAGACTTGATATGTTTTTAGTCAATGTTTTCAACGCTGCTCGCTCCAGCTGACAGACCTCAGATCTCTGAATATGAGAATTTTGGGCCAACTGCTCCCCCAATCATCTGAGAAGCCCTAATTCTGTCAGCATTTTGAGAAAATTTGAACAAGAAATTTGACAATGAATTGGACTTTACTCAATGTCACAACTATCTCTATTATGCAATACACTGTCAAAACAATGCATCGTCAGTGCAATACACTGTCAATGCAATGCATCACTGTCACCAAAACAAACGCTGCACGTCGTCTCAAAAAACATCGAACAGACTCAAAGATGGCTCCATCTTGAGTAACAAAGTAAACAAGACCCAAGTGACCAAAGCTTGCCATAATCGACGATCAACGATCTTTTTTCCCGTTTTTTGCACAAAATGATTCATCAAGAATCGTTATGAATTCATTTGATATTTGACGCCCGCAATTTCTCGACGGCCGCCAATATTTTGGTTTCGGGAAGGAATTGTTTTGGCAGTGAAGGCTGCTGTGATGTCCGCGGGGAGCGGGCTTACTCATCCTGGCGTGGATGAGGTTACTGAAAGCGTATGGTTTTACGCCATCCCTATTGGGATCAGAAACATAATGGGGACAGGAAAAGATTGAAGTTACTACGCGGGTCAAGTAATGGTGACATCTTTAACCCTTGAACTGGGCTCGGTTGACGCAATTCTTACAGCAATGACTGGGCACAGGCAAAAAAGATCTCAGATTCTCAGACATCAGACTTTTTCTGCAACATGGCGGTATAAAGAGTGTGAGCACATTTCCACTCTAACATGTCTAAAGCTTGGTGATGCCGACTGAGAGAAGCCCTGCTGCACATGGTCACAATTTTGATACAATTTTTTATAAATTTGGATTTAGGGCTTGGCTTCGACTTAAAAGTTGAGACACTGGTCTTCATTAACGCGTGCAGAAAATTTGCTGATAATTTGATTTCCTCGCAACTGGCATTTCATTAGCATACCATGCAAGAACAGCCAATCATGCAAATGTGGTGGTCTGCAGATGAACAATATTATGTCATCTGCAGACCAAACTCATGTATCAAATGAATACTAAATCAAGATATTATGTAAGACTGCAAATTACCCTGATTAAGTGACAAAAACATTGGCAAGATTCAACAACCTTCAGGCACGAAACATCTCTAAGTACAAGAATTTGAATATTGAATTACTGGACTATGTAACGCCAAATAATTGGTCTGTAGGTGATGATGATGATTGGCTGCAGACCGTAATGCACCAGACAGTAATCCAGTGATTACATAACTTTGCCAATTCCATCAGGACTGCCTGACTAACCCGAAACATCCCTCCGTTTGTCTTTGCAACTGGACGCAATCACGTAACACACACTCACAGCGTATAATTAATCCTCAGCGGTAATTAACCGCATTTTAATCGCGTTATGATAACGAGTGACGAAGGGACGTAAATTGGCGCAGGCATGATGGAACCCTAAAGACCCTAGGGACGGGGAATTGTAGCCCTCGGGCGCTGATTCATAAAGATCAAGGAGACATTAATATGCACAGGAGAGTTCGATGCCGGCCGACGGGGATTTTCTTCTGTCAACAGGTTTTTGTTTGCGAATTTTGAAATTCTTTTGGGAATGTAACGGCCCGCATTTCCGTGAGTCAGAAAAGAAATTATGGAGATGGAATTGAAGAAGTTGTCAGTTGCTGCAGGATTCAGGGTTATGCAATTATTTTCTTGTCACCCTGGGGAGTTTTTTGTTTGTTTTGAAGGAGTGACGGTATGAGCAGCAAACGAGGAACAGGGAAATAATTCGTATTGCAAAAAGCACAAGTCACATTTCATAAAAGGTGAATGATCATCGAGATGGCGTCATTGAAATTTTGGCATACTTTAATACTTTCAGAACAGAATGACAAGACAAGTCCGTTTTAAAGCCCCCTCAAATTTCCACAACAGAAGAGGACGACAAAATGGACAAGCCTTATCCCGTCATATCCGGGCCCACAGTACAATCAACATTATCGAAAATTTGGCACCCATAGTGTCAGAATCCATTCAAACTGAGCCCAACGCATCATATCGAAATTCAGAACCTTGCTTTACTCTCAGAACATGACAGCTCAGACCTTCCACCGAGACCTTCAACGGGAATCCTTTGTCCGGTATCATTATTCACACATCAGACCGATATTCCTCAACTGTCATTTTGCGAACGCCTTTACAACGGAGTAAATCAGATGTGGACGGACATCCTTCTCGGACAAAACCTATTCTTATTTCACCAAGAACCTCCGTACAATATCACAATATCAAAATATCGATTGAGATCCAACTATGTTAATAATGCGATACCGCTTTAATAATATACGGTGCTCAAGGAGAGGCAATATGAAAGACATTTTATTGGCGTATTGTCAAATGAGACCTCTTCATAAAATTCCATTGTTTTGCAATAGCGTGGATCCTTTGACTGGAAGAACTATGGACCCGTGGGCCTTTGTCTGCAAACACCATGGACTGGCGGGATCTGCATTAAGGTGTGATAAGGTCCCTGAATGAGGGATGCCTCCATATCCCATTGACCCCCTGATTTTAATTTCACACAACTGAACAGTCAATGAGGCTCTTAAATATGACAGGTGTTGTCTGGGGAATACGTGACCACCTCGGTGCCAGAGTTCAAGGGACCAAGAAGAACAGGTATGAATTTGACAATTTATGATTATAAGAATGGGGATAGATAACATAAAATTGTCTCCGAATTTTGCAAATTTTGGATCCCAACCGGGGTCTTCCCCGGGCACTTTCTATAGAGATCCCAGAAGTGAAATAGAAGAATGGGGAAGTTCATTGCCTTCCAATAAAATTGTGGATAATAAGTTGTTTTGAGAGAGATCAAGTGAACAGCAGCTCACGATGCTACCGCCCCACATAAACTGGATACTGGCTTCGCACAAGAAAATTACCATAATGACAATGTGTGCATATCGTGCAAGGCCATCGCAACGGCACACAGGTTAACCTTTTGAAGTCACCACGACAATATGTTTATGACAGGCCTTTGATACCATGAGAACCTTGTGTCCCGTTCATTCACCGTTCAGGCTGGTCAGCCAAAGTTGATCAGATCTTTTGAGTGACTGGGTTTCAATGGCTTTACACCTCAGTCTCGACATAATGATGGGGTGTTTTTGAAATAATGCACCTGTTGGCCTTTTTCGATTCATGGGGACGATTTGAAATATTTTCAAATGTGACGCCTCTGTCTAAATTGCTTTGAAAAACATGTCATTGAACAAAACTGGCCTTTCCTGGGTTCTCATTATATGATGCCATCCACCACTTTTGTTGCTCACACTAGGCAATTTTTGTGGACGCCACAAAAATGGCCAAGTGTGCGGTGGCTGGCAATGACCACTCACCACGGAAATTCTGTGGTAATCACAAGTTGCCAAGAATCAAACCAGTTTGATTTCTCACCCTGAAAATTGCTTGTAGTTGCCACTTGTGGTGATTTTTGTGCCGTCAGTCGCACAACCAATGAAGCATCTGCAGACAAACTGTGTGGTGGCTAAGTTGGTAGATGCACCGGATTGGAACACACAGAAAGTCGATCATAAATGAAAAGCATTCGTCAAAACATTCGAATCCATCCAACGCACCCGTTACCTCTGCCTCGGGGCAGACTTCATACCAATCCTTGTTTCAGCATCAACAGGTAGCAAAGGAAACCACGATGATCAACAAGTTGGTGTAAGCAATCCCGGTAGACCTGGTAACCAATCTGTTTTGATACGGATACAATTAAGATTCAATTCCGTGTTATTCCGGTTCTTTGATTCCACATTTAGAACGAAACTGAGTGGAAAATTTAAAGTATTTTAGGTGTAAAATTCAATTGGATTGAGTGAGTTTAATAACTGTTGTCAGTTTTAGTGCTGAAAGTTTTAGAAGGAAGTGCAAGTTTGAAGTGAAACCATCTTGGTGTTCAACACTTTTTCAACACTGTTTTTGGTAGCAGAAGAGGAACAGAATCAAAATGCTGTTGGATATTTTAAACATGATTAATAAGGAAGAACAAAACAGAAGGTCTCTAAGTCGTAAGGAAGCATCCTCCCACAGCAGGGGCTTTTACCTCGCTCCTCTTCATACACTCACACGAACTTTGTGTGTGAGTGTATGAAGATGAACGAGACCAAAGCCCTGCTGTGGGAAGATGCAAGGAAGAGACCGAAGCCAACTTGTTTCCAAGGAACCATTTGCAAGGCATCTTGCAAATGTCTAAACACTGATAAACAGCAATACCAACCAAACCAAGTTGTGATTGATTCACAGGGCCTTGTTTACATTGAAAGGAATTATCAGTTTGTAAACACGCCATTCGTCTGCACTAAGGCCTTTCTACCACACAGGAGGTTACCATCTTCAGAAAGATGGCACAATTTGGCAATTCTGTAGAAGTTTGTCAACAACAGCATCAACAGGTTTCACAACACCATCCCATTGGGCCCCCACTGCATCATTGTCGGCTTCAATCAAACGAAAGCAGGTCCGCAATCTGGCATTTTCCGCTCTCCACAGCACAACAACATCCACCTTATCCTGCAGACATATTACCCTGTACTTATGTTCAGATAAATATGCCATAAAATCCTAGTTTATGGATGGGAAATTGCTTATAATTGCACCGGACTGTATGGACCATAGATCAGTGAAATCAACCGGATCCATAAACCGGTAATAAACCTGAACCGTTGTCTAATACACTCCGATTGGCCAGGGGGAAGAGTCACTTCATTGCGTTGCATTTTATTTTCCTTTTATTTCCTGATAATTGGAGTTGAGAGGGTTATTTTGGAGTTGTTGGCAAACAATAGACTATGTGATTAATTTGTTAAAAGCTAATGCTATTTCCATGTTCACTCCGTTTCATCTTGACTAAGACGAAGATTATTTGCATTGCACTGTGTAAAATACACATGAATGCTCGTCACTTTAACACGAGACAGAAGTGTCACAAGTTACAGAGGGCGTTGAAAATGAAAATAACAAAGGTGACTGGTCTTAACAGAAGAACCTGCACATGATCTGTACATGGCTTCTGCTCTAGTTGACATGAAACGCAAACAGAAAAGTTTCAACACAACTTATTGTTGCTTTGAAGTCATTTTTTCGGAAATGATATTTAAATATTAACTTTTCTGGTATGCACCTCTTTATACTTGTAGATGTACCCTAACTATTAAACCATTATTGAGTTAGAAATTTCGCATACCATAATTCTAAGCATTCTTTTTCTATAGTTTTATCGGAATATACATCTATTGTACACCAATCTCAGCCCAAATAAATAATGTAAATTTTTAGAAATTCTTTTCCCTCATCACAAATAAAATAATCAAATAAAAGAATGTGGTGCAATTAAACATGCTAGAATTTCATACATAAATTTTTTTGAGTTTTTAATGTTTTATGTAAATACTGGCAATTTGAAATTGACAATGGTCGGTAAAGGAAATCAACACAGGAATTGTATGGGACTCATTTTCAATTGAAAAGACAACTGGTAGATTCAATGGGGTATTTTTTGCTAGTGTTCAAACAAATAATGTGAAATGGATACAAATTTACAGCGGTAATTGTGATATGAGTGGGTTTATCAGAACAATTAGGAATATGCAATAACGCCCAATGTTCCTAATTAATTTTTCATACAATTTTAAAAATCTCTTTCCTGCGGCTTAAATCCTTTATTCACCGATTCAACAATTTTGACAAAATTAAGCTACGTTTAGCTGACACGCGGAATGTGGATTGCGGATTGTGGAACACGGAAAATGCAATGCATTTTCGTATACAACATATTGTTCGGGGATTCCGCATCCCTACACCGCATTCCGGATGTCTGGTAAACGCAGCTTTAGACCAAAGTAACAGTCAGTACCCGACTTCAGTTGGTGGAATTGTTCTACACAATTTGTTCCATTATTAGAGACAGCTACATGTAGGTAGTTTTTATCCCGTACAGAACATTGCTCATCTGAATTCTCTAAGCTCTTGTTTGCGAGAGTGGATTTAATCAAATAAATTACTTCGGCAAATCAACTCCGAAAATAAAAGAAATCTAATCAAATTAAGGAATACGAAGCGTCGATCGAATCTTCTTTTAAAATTCTGCACGTCGCGTTATTGTCTTTTCAATCTCCATACAAATATTAGCCAATCAATCCAGAGAATGCTGTCGCTTAGGTGGCTACATCCGACATCGATTATCNCCCCCCCCCCCATTTGCTGGTCCAGAATCAAGTTCGGGCTCTTCCACTAATTGTCATCACCCCTCATTTACTGGTCCAAAACTAAGTTTTACAAATTGTCAACACCCCTCATTTACTGGTCCAGAATCACATTTGGGCTCTTCTACTAATTGTCATCACCCGTCATGTCATGACAACATTTGGGTATGAGGAAACCAGAGCTCTGAAAAATTTAGCACCGTCGCCCTCTCTATCACAAAAGGATGGATTTCACTGAAAATACATGTATAGCCGAATTATCATCTTCAGAAGAAATTGCTTGTTGCTCAAAAAACGTGTCCGCCAACCACAAAAACATCAAGCTAACGTTTTGTGTATCATCAAACATGTTTGTAAGCGATATTATCCAATTCATTTGATGGGAGAGGAAGATAGCCGCCACAATGTGCAGCCATCCAAGTTCTTTGGACTTTTTTGCGTGTCGCTCTCGTCTCCAATGACCACAATTCCCTGCGGTGCCGTGTTTTTTTGTGGTTATTTCCCTAAAAGTGCAAGTAATGTGCAAAAAATATTACGATTGTGAAAAAGTGTTTGATGACATTTCTTCTAGATTGTAAGTTGTAGACAACTTTTTTCTATATAAAAACTTTTTTGTTCGATTTTTTCAAAATTACCAACTTGGGAGCTATCAGAAACTGCAAAAGCCCAAAGAAAATGCTGCGTGCAGAGATCTCACAATTTTGTGAAAAGTGCCGTTGACGGGATTCAAACCAATAGCCTCAGTGATGACAGACAATGTTGTTTGCACTATGCCACTCTGACAACCTCCCCAGAAGAAATGCAATGCCACAGATTTGAAGTTCTGATACGCTGAAACAACTGTATTTTTATCCATCCAGAGTAATTTTTAGTTGCAGATGACGTTATTTTTCCATCTGAACTCTATTTGCTTCCGTAATTGAGGTTGAACGGGAAGCACCCTTGATGACTTCCCAACGCCAGAAGCTGCTACCCATAATGCAATGCTCAAGGACCAAACGGCGACTTTTTTGCTGCGGAAAATATTGAGACTAATGACAAGTGACTTGCGTGATTGCGACTCTCCAGTGGCGAGGTTATGTTCCAACATTTCAGATGTTATGAGAACTGAACTGAGGTGTATTGGAGATTGGCACTTACTCTCCACAGGGGGGTTAGAATTTATTGATTTTCTTAGGCAGTACGGTACCTGACTTCCGCTTTGGAGGACTGCACAGCACAGTGGCCATCTGATTGCCCTTGTATGCAAATTGGATTGAGGATATACCAACATTACGCCGTTTTGCCACAGGGAATATATGGTAGATCCCACTACATCGTGCCCGCCAGGTCTGATCGCAGCTCAATATGTGACGGAATGCACTTTTTACGCCGGGGAAAAGTTAACATCCTGTTTGCCCGGGGCGAGAGTTGCTGCAAATGAGTCTTGTCACTGCTCCAAACTGACAAGCCATCAAACCGACGTTTTAACCAAACACTCCGGGTCTGTAACTAACGGTTACCACGGCAATGCAAACAATTGAGAAGGCTGACGCAGACTTTTTCGCTCGCCTGCAGGCACAGAGTGAAAACACTGATTTTTAATATTTTTTAGCCGAAGGTATGCGCAATTTTAAACTCGATTTTATGCAAGTCTCAATCAAGAAATGGCAGATCCCTTCCAGGCTAGCTACACCGAGCATACTGTACATGTTTCAATGTAAAACTGCACATTTCGTGCATGATTTTCAAACCATCTCGAGTTGAAACTGTACAACCTTGCATAACGAGAAAAAGTTGGGATCGAATATTTGCGAGACAGAACACACGTACAGTAATGAATTCTGGGAAGGGTATGTTGAGGATTTCTTCAAATTCGAATGATTCATCATTAAGAATGAGATCAACTGACAAGTTTTGAAACATTGAGACACGTCAGGAAAAAACGTGAAAACGTAAAAAAATTAAAACATAAAACGCAACAATTAAAGTTACATTCATCAGATTTATCTATTTCCAATAAAATTCCAATAACGCGAAACGTTTATTTCAATAAAAAAACTCAGAAAAGTTAAATCTGGATTCCGGCAACCGAAGATAATAGTCTCGACAAAAGAGACAACAACTGCATAACAAATGAGCGAGAATATCGATGGAATTTATTTGTATAGAGACCCATCAAATTTTAAACAGAATTGAAAGTCGATGAGCTGCGAAGTTCTACCAATGATGACTATTGAAAATCCATTAAAAAACAGCATTTTGCTCTTTGACAAGAACTAACCTACGCCCATCATTGGGATGTTTTTTTGTAAAAACTGCGAGTTGGACGTTTTGGGCACCAAAAAAATGTCTGCTTTTTTACATGTATTTTTATTCATGTACTTTACATGTAAAGCACATGGCGCACTTCAGTTTTTCCATGTCTGTTTCATGTTAACTAGACACACCATACACAAACATCGATCTACATGGTAGCATGCTAAGTAATCATTAGTTCAGATGGAGTTGTTTTGCTGCATGGGAAGGTATTTAGCCTGGGACCCTGGGGGATGGGCCGCCGCAGCCCGGGGCAAACATAAAGCTATAAAAATCCTTTTAATTTTCCAATGAATTCAATTACGTTCGTCATAATGGGACAGAAATTGTGTCAAAACAGACATCGCCAGCCTTTTATTGGAGAATAATATACTGTTATATACACCATGATCGACATTAGAAATCGGTGCAAAGATGTGACACTCTCCAGAACTGGAGCAACCTTTCCCTTCTCTCTACTTCAATATTCACAGCAACTACAGCATTGGAGAATGACAGCAATATCTACCAAGGGAATACTCTCAAGTTCTCCAGATACAGCTTCAAGAGTCTCTTCCTATAGATATGAAACGATGAGGAAGAATTTCAATTACGGTGATATGGGTGTTCTATTGAAATCTGTGTATGGTTTCAGTTGAACGTTTAAATGTTGCCTTTAGATATTGAAATTGACTTGACTTCCGATATTTAATTCCAAACAAATATATTCTGCATCACGAAATAGGATAAGAGAATTCTGCACTGACTTTTTTATCCCCCCCCCCCACCACCGTGTGCACTGACGGCTTTTTGAATTGCACCCCAACAACTGGCAAATTAATACATGTATAGTAGCACTCAGCATCTCTCACAGCACTCAGACACCATCTGCATCCGAATTCCCGATCCCCCATCAAATTCTGTACTGACTTTTTTATGCCCCCCTACCCCACCACCACCACCACCACCTGCACCGGCGCTTTTTTGAACTGCGCCCCATCAACTGGCAATACAGGTATTGTAGCTTTCAGCATCACTCAGCACAGAAAACATCTGCATCTAAATTCCCCCATCCCCATCAAAGGTCCATTATCAGCCAGTTGCTATCTGTGACAATGTTTAGGTGCAGTTTATCTCCCGAGGTATGCGACTCTTCATTAGGAAATAAACAGAAGATATGGCGGAACAAGAAGGTTCCTGTCTCGCAGATAAGAAATTGACAAGGGGATGGTCTTGTCAGGAATAAGACTTTCTTCCAGAAAAACACGTGCAGCTTACCACGAACATAGAATTTCCAATAGAGCAAAGTTTCCCAGGCAAAACTGGGTTCTTTATCAACCAAGGCAGCCTGAGCAAAAGGAGCTTCAGAAAAGTCTCGCTTAGTTTCAAGGTCACCCTCCCAGGACCCAGCTTAAGGTCAAGGTCATGCTCCCAAGATAATGTCAAGGTCACAGTCTAAGGATACCCAGGCTAAGATCAAGGTCAAGCACCTGGATACCGTGGTGATGTCAAGGTCACGATTGAAGGATATGTAGAATAAGGTCAAGGTCACTTTTCTTGTGAAGGTCATTCATTACTAATTGCCAATGAATGAAGAGTAAAGGTCAAATAATTGGACTGAAGGTCAATTCATGTCAAGGTCATTTATTACTGAATGACAATGAAATGTAGTCAAGGTCAAATATTTGGACTGAAGGTCACCTTTATATTCATATCGACATGTTTTGCGGTGTGTGCATTACAATAATCGGGAGATCAAAAACTCCCATCATCAACCTGATGATTATCCGTCCCTGATGAATCAAAACCGAATATCGGTATGACAGTTGAGATTTCCCGTCGTCGTTGCCAACGACGCAATCATTGCCACCATCAGCAAAAGCTGCCAGGAGCAGCACCATGTATAGAAATACCTGATTTGCGGCATATCGGTGAAATTGACAGCCATGATTGCAATTGACAGGCTGCCGTTGAGTTCTGTCAGAACGGCGATGCTATCAATGCTATCGTGCAGGAGATCATATGAAAATCTAACGAGATTTACCGCATATGCCAAATCCATAATGAGGACTCGTGGATATGGGGAGGAAAAACTCAGATTTGGGAAAAAATCGTCAAAAAATATCCACTTGCAATGTCATGTGGTTAAATTTGAAAGGCTTCACTGAGCAGGAACATGGCACAGGGTTACATGTAGTTGCACAAAAATTGCGAAGCATCATTTTGCCAACACCACATCAGTTGGGTTTTTGACAAATTCTTTCTAGGGCCTGAACACCGAGAAATCCTGGAGCAGTCTCGTCCAAGGCCAGGGACTGATCTGGGAGGGCATGGGGGGGTACTGCCCCCTATTATTTGGTTGTTCTCAGACCCCAGGAAAATGCACCTGCAGCAAAAGTGCTGGGACCCCCTTTTGGGGCCCGACCAGGGATTGAAGCAGGAACCCCAGGGGCGACAGGGACTTTCGTTTGCTGCACTCTAACAAAATGCTGTAAATGCCATCCAATATCTTTTCTCCAACAATTTTACGAGTCTTTGCGAATCGATTCTGGAACAGCGAAGAAGTAGTGTCGTATTTTATAGGATGTTATGCCCACAGACTTCATTAAGACGCCGGTAAAATGGGACTCTCACGCAGCCAACACACTTGTTGATTTGGGCCCTCTGGGATAGTTTGCATCTGCCAGGTAATTCCGTATCCATGGCAACCTTTTACTTTGGCCATTTGCGGTAAATTGGTCGGCTCCTTGAGGGATGGTGGAATGTATAACAGGAACTGGCGCTTACAGGAAGTCAGAACTCGAAGTGATTGTGGTGAAGTGCGGCAAGGTCATATGGATGAGAAGTCATGGGGCCAATACCAAGTAAAACCTGCTGGTGTAGTGCACGACAGACGTCCGAGAAGTGAGAGTTCAGCCTCCTCCACTAATCCACGCATATTCAGATTCATATTTGAGTAAAAAGTAATTAGCCAGTCACGTCAGAGATTTTTGGCTCCAAGACAGAAAACAACTTAGACATGTTAGAAGCAAATCCAATGTGACAGTTTAATATGGACGTATAAAGAGATAGTGCAAAACACATTCTAAGATATGTCTCGGAGCTAACTTGGCGCACTTATAAATAATTTTCCAGCTTCTAGCTCGTGAAAAATCCATAGCGCTTGCGGTTAGCTATATCAGTAGCTGAGATCGTGGTGGATCTCGCCAAGACGTCAATTTACTTTCCGATGTATAATGTATGCTTTGTTCGGTTGATTGTTTACATTGTAAATAGACTATAAACAGTTTAGGAGGTTATGAATTTATTAGGTATGAATGACGCTGATTAAGATTTTTTGTTGATTTGGAAGTTTTGTATGTATTAGGACTAATTGGTTTGTATTTTGTAGGTTTTTGTATCACGCTACGGAACAGGGATGCAAAATAATTTGTGACCTGCTCCAACAAGACTCCGCGCTTGATCATCACTGGTGATCAGTTTACTCAACTACAGTGGAACCTCCCTTAACGGACACCTCTGCCAGGAGGACACCTCTCTATTAAGGACACCAAAATTCAGTCCCAAATTGATCATTTCTATTCATTTTAACCTCTGTAATCAGGACACCTCTCAATAAAGGACAGCATATGTCAGTCCCAGACGTGTCCTTAATAGAGAGGTTCCGCTGTATTATCACTGCTGTCCACTACTCTTGTCAACCTGCAGACGTACATTTCAGCTATTGTGTTGTAAGGCCATTAACCCTTAGTTGCGTCAAGTGGCTACTTTGGCTGGAGCGGGTCACATTTTAGAGACAGTGTAACGTTTGCTGGTGTTCCTATTGGTAAGTGTTAATCTAGGTCAATGCAGTTTTTTGAGACACACTGTAGGCCTACACACCCACCACTGATTTTTCACAGAGGTAATATATCTCAACCTAAAACTTGATGTGATGACTAGCTGTCAGCATCAATGATAACATCGCAAAATAATCACGAAAAACTTCTGTACAATATTTATTATCTTATCGTCTAGGCCTGCATAGGCTAACCCTGAAGTACTCGGCTATCATGTGCTGACAGCCATCTCCTTTTTTACAGATAGCAGATTCATTTTCTGATAATTTTTCAGATAGGCACCTCATTTTCAGATGTGGTTATAGATTTTAACATCGCCTGAAGTAATTTAGGGAGAGCAGGATTGACTACACAATGGAACCTCTCTATTAAGGACACCTTTGGGACTGGCAGATGCTGTCCTTAATTGAGAGGTGTCTGGACTACAGAGGTCAAAATGAATAGAAATATTTAGAACTGAGCTCTGGCAGCGGACACCTCTCCACTGAGGACATTAAAAGAGAGGTGTCCTCTGGCCGAAGTGTCTGGCATGTGAGGTCCCACAGAATAATTTTCCTGCAGAATATGGCACCTTCTTGTGTCCTTGGGCAAGGAACTTTACTACCACATTGTTTATCAGGAAGAACGCCATCCGTTGTTCTATCTGAGTCCTCGGGGCAAAACTTTACTCCTGGGTACAGGATGTCACGTGTTTTGGGGCCAGTGCACGTACACAGACCTCCCTGGGGTGGTACTTGATATTTCAATCTTATCTTGTAGTTCAAACCGTACAAGATATTTCCGTGTGTTATCACCCCAGGTATATCACAGACCTCAAAATTCTAAACCGGAAAAATATTGACATTGAAAATGGTACAGTTGCTCTTCCTCAGTCTGTTGAACAACTCTCAAACAAATTCTCAAGTGCACGGGTAGGAATATGCGAAAAAGATAAAGGGTGTGTGCAGAGACTACTATGAATGAATGCCGACGGCAACTTTACGCCCGCTCTTAAAATCGGGGCTGTGAGAATCAGACGATTGTCTCAAATTTCAAATACCTTTTGCGATTAGCAAATAATTCCTCGGAAGGTAAACGCTCGCGAGGCTTATATACGTCGATGACGATGACCAACAGAAATTGTACCGTCATTCTGATCTGCAATCTTCCGCGATGTGACTTCGTCGCTGTGGAATTTGATTCCTCCGAAAGCATCAGACATGACAATCCGGCCCTAAGGGCAGGATTTATAGCGAGAAATATCCGTAGTAATTTCTATTTATACATCGGGCACTTATATCAAGATATGCCATCTGTGACAAAATCAATGAGTGGAGGAATCTGCTGTAAGATTCTAACTGAATTTCCAACGTCTCCTTTTTTACAATCGCGATCGGGATTGATTGGTCAGGAGATTTCCCAAGATACCACACAGGAAATGAAGTTCGAAAAAAACCACTGGGACCAGGCTACACAAGGCACAGATTTTACATGTACTCCTCAAAGATACTGCCCCTTTTAAAGTGTTTTTCTACCTCAATAGTTCCCTGGCCGTCATGCATCCATCTGGAGCAGTTTTCGGCAAACTGCAAATTCATCGAGTCCCAGGGTTGTCCCAGCAGCCCAGGTGGTCAGCCGTTCTACAAACAAACTGCATCGTGTCAGTAAGGACGGTACAAATATAAAATAACCCCGACATGACTATTTGCATCCGATTCCTCCGTTTCTATGTACCCGAGTCTCTGTTGCTCAGGTATTGGGCTCCGTCACGGAAGCCGAGTGGACATGGAGTCCATAAACGGATTCTGCAAACGGAATCCATCGTGTTTGCGTATGTAGACTATGTTTTAGTTGAATACACACCGGCACGGTCTATCCCCGGCCATCAGGACGACAATTCTACTTTCGCCAACGGACACGTCAAATGCAAATACGAGATATTTGATTTGGTGGCGTTATTGAAATGGTTGCACTGGAAGTGAATGGGGAGATTGTATGGAGATCAAACTAAGCCCAGGGGGTTTGGAGTTCAGCTAAAAATCAGTGAAAGACGGTATACACACAGTCGATTTATCCAGTGTGGACAGTTTTCTAACTGGGGCAACAGAGCAGGGCTATTTGTCGACGGTTTTTATTTTGTAGGGTGTCCTTCCTTCTTCCTGATGGCGGAACCACTGCCCTAAATTTAACGGCAAAATTTGGAAAGATTTGTCGACGACAATAATATGCAGTACACATCGCTCATCGTGAGCAGCTGTCGTTTCGTTATGTACCAAACGGTGGACCGACGGCGTACTTGAACATCCTCTCCTCCTAAGAGAGCTCTCTAAGGTTTCAATTACATCGCAAACGACTTGACGAACAATGGCGAAAATTACCGCGATCAATTTCAGTTTACTTACACCCATGTTGGTGTCGTTTTTCACCCGATTCGTACAAGAGTTGTAACAATGTCGCGGTAATTAAAAAGAGTATGGTGCGGGTGGCAGACATGCAATCGGTATATTTTTCAAGTGTCTTTGTCGACCGCCGCGCTGTCAGAGTGGTACAGTGGAAACATCTCACACCTGTCCCCCTGAGATCCTTGATTTTTTTTTGCATATCCTTTTCAAAGAATTTTCTACTCGCCACCCAAGTTAAAGGGACTATAATGACCTATGGCAAAATGCTGAACCAGTCCAACGGCGCTAAGATAATTGAAGTGGATTCAGATCGTTGTTTGTCATTCGCTGGATAAATACCAGATCATGAATATTCAGGAGAAGCAAATCTCGGAAGTGCCACGAAGCTTCGCATCGAATGGTACTTCAACAGATTGCCGGCATCACTTCCCGCTGAAGTCGTATAAAATTATCATCTATCCTGTCCCGGGACTTCATTAAAATCACATCAATTACAGCGGCAAGCAACTGTTGGAAAGTCAAGTCACTTGTTGCACAAGATGAGATTTATATGGAGAAGATGCAAGACTGCTGTACATTATGCACATAAAATGTACCACGGCACTGGATCAAATTAGGTTGAAACTGTCTCACTCATTTGCACGATTGCAATGCATTATGCACACAAAATGCACTATGGCACTGCACCAAGCTAAGCTGAAACAGTCTCTCCTCGACTGAAATGGAATTTCATACATTCGCAAGACTGCTGTACATTATGCACAGAAAATGTACTATAGCACTGGACCAACTTAGGTCGGAGCTGTCTCACCGTTGCCTAAATTGCAACAGACTTCATATCTTTCCTGTCTTTGACAGTCTGGAGGCCATCCTGATAAACAACCAAGAAATGAAATTCAATTTCTCAGAAACATCATCTTCTAGAGCCAAATTTGATACCTATTCATAAATTCCACGAAATACTGTCTTATATATTCATAACCCTTCTAATCGCTCCAGCCAAGCTCGTTAAGTTAACGAGCTATGACACAGCAGCGTCAGTTTATCACCTTGGAATCTAATTAGTGGCGAAGCTTCTTAATGAGAAATATGTCTCACTTGTCCTCTCAGGTTTGATATCGTCAGTTACAAATATTTGTTCCTTGCAAAGGAATGCATCTGATAGCCATTTCAGTGCCACGACCAATTTGTCAAAAAAAAAATACGTGAAAAAATCTTGTAAAATGCCAGAAACTTGTCACATGGTCTCCGAATTTTGCAAATTTTCGACCCCAACCGGGGTGTGGCACTCTGTGTTGGATATCCGCTGATGTGACTGGATGTTCAAAGAAGAAGTCTGTTATTCAGGACTAAAGTGTGCAGGAGAGGCTAGCAACACGCCTGTTCTTCATGTTTTACAAGAGTAAAATGTCTTCCTTGCATCTTAAACATGCACCCTACCTTTCTACCAGAACTTCATGGAAACGTGAATGAACATCTGGAAACTTACCTGAAATGAACAAAGGTTAGAATAATGATAAGTAAAATAGTTACATTTTGAAGGCAAAGATAAATGAGAGGAAAGAAGCTGACATTTTGTCTGTAGATCAGCTGCTATGCTCCTTACAGGGCCACGATGCCACTTTTTGTCACCAGCCGGCGACACCGGTGGTGATTGCATCATTCTGCATTACCGTAGTTTTGCCTTTCACCCCAGTGTTGGAGAATGTATGATTACAATACAATGCATAAGGGATCAGTCCTGGCGATCATTCATCGAAGCCTCACACCCAAGTCCTTAACTTTAACAAACCACGCCGACTGACCCATAGCGCCCCCTATACCCAATTTCACTCATGACTACCCATGCCTTTCATCCCCATCGCGGAATACACAATCACTGCCAATTTCCACATACACGTTCTCGATCATAATAACCCATATCTCGCGGCCCTCCTTTTGTCTTCACCGCTCCACTGCCCCTGTTGCTGTTAGCGGGGACTTGTTCAGGCTTCCGTGGATAATCAAGATAATAGCGAATAGTGTGGCCCTTTATGAGTAAGAGGGGCCATTGATCTTGGGACCCTTTCCCTTAAGGGACTCATCATGAAGGTAATACAATAAATGAAGACTGTCTTTGAGTTAACCCCTCATGAATGGCGTGTCAATTTCATCTTGGTATTATTTGTGACCCGATCTAGCAAAAGTAGGCGCATATTGCAGGTGATCATCATTGGTCATCAGTTTACTCAACACTGCTGTCCACTACTATTGCCACCCTGCAGAGATGTACATTTCAGCGGTTGTGTTGTAAGGCCGTTTACCCTTTCCTCGGTTGTGACTTGTGCCTAGTTTTGCTAGAGCGGGTCACATTTTTTGCCACTTGCACCATCATTTGTTTCCAGTTCCCTTTAAATGGAACGAAATTCCGAAATTCGGTCGTAAACAAATTCACATGATAGCAACTTGATTTCTAGCCTCAATTGCCCCAAATGGTGTGTTTAAATTTGACTGATAGGTCCATCATGTCCCAATTTCATAATACGTTATCTTGTCATTATACGCCGTCATCATTACCGCCAAAATAGCGTCTCATTTCAATGCATGGAACTTAGTACTCATACACCAAGTGAACCAGACCGTAACCAATTCATATCAATGAACAGCCAGGTCATACCCTTTGAATAAATAGCATCTAATGTGTATGATAACATTTGAAAGCGAAAATGTCCTAACTTTGATAAACTTGCAATCTTTGTCATATCTTGTTTGATATTTTGAAAAAAATCAAAGGTGTTCAGGTTTTCTTTCTGTAGATGACATGACGTGGGTGAATGATTTGTGGTTTTTCATCAGACCGTGAAATTACTCTCTCCCGGAGTGGAGGGAAAAGGCGTGGAGGGAAAAGTCGAGACAAGAAGGTGCCTGGATTCAAAGCCACAAAAATATTTGGAAAACAAGTCACTTTCTTTTTCATATTCACGTTGGGTACAGAAT
Organism: Notospermus geniculatus; assembly: GCA_002633025.1. Lineage (NCBI taxonomy): Eukaryota > Metazoa > Nemertea > Pilidiophora > Heteronemertea > Lineidae > Notospermus > Notospermus geniculatus. Next base: position 30,442 of record NMRB01000386.1, on the reverse strand, counting down.
GATATCTAAAGATCTGGATGGATGTTTGGAGCTGGTGGGACATGGTCGCAATCTCCTTTAGTAACCTTTGGGGATGGGGTATTCGAGTTAGAGGGGATCGCCAAAATGGCATTATTTGCTCTACAGGGTGGGCCAGAGATATTGTCCTTCGAACAATAGCATTTATTGTTTTCGTATTGTTCGAGGGACACTTTCTCTGGCCCACCCTGTAGAGACAACATTGGGCCAATAAATGTACAGCAGGAGGAAACCAGAGTGCCCGGAGAAAATCTGCTCTGTCAAAGAGAGCCGCCCTCTCTATCACATGAAGAATGGGTCTGACTGAGAATTGAACCCAAACCTCAGTGGTGAGAGGTGCTGATGTTTCCACTGTACCACTCTGACATCCATGGTGTAGCACAGACTTTGCCTCTACAATGGCGGACCAGTGACAAGGTAGACTTCCAGCTGCACCTAAGCCGACACCAAACGCACTAACGATGGAATTATCACCTTTAACAAGATAATGATTACTAATAGATTCCTGAGACTGTTTCTCAGTTGGATGATCAAAGTATCCAAAATGTGAACCAGTTTCATGGCAAGATGACTACAGTCATCATAGACAACGTACATGAGATGTAGGTGAAACCTAGTCCAACTTGACTGCGATGCGGGACGATTCCATTTCACTTTAAAAATGCCAAACATATGCACATTTTCCAGTACAAAATGCACACATTTTCATCCATGCACAGGAACCTGGAGGATTTCAACATAACTTGACCCCTCTATATGTACAGCTCTCTTCATGTAATGCACAGCCTCCCAGTACGAATTAGAGTGAAATCGACACTTATTGAGATGTGAATCAGTAACATTCTGTCCACTTGTAACTTCAGTACAACCAGGTGTTTTGAACAAGACGCACCTTGACACCTGAGCCCTGCGCTACACCACCCCATACCAGCAATTCATTAGATACCAGTGTCATTAGCAAGGCAGAAAGTGAAGGAATGCATCTGGAGGTACTTCCTCCCACTCCGTCTATCTGCCTCCGACTTCAAAAGCAATATCTGCAAGCGTTGTGACTGCAACCGAGCAAAATCGGCTGTTTTTTTATGTGACATCTTATTTTGAATGCACTGTTGGTACATCAGCACCAGATTTTCTTCCCAGCTTGCATCTCTGAGACCACACTGCGTTCAATCTCAAGAAACATTTCGACTTCACTCAGAATTTTTTCTCCGACGAAATTGAAATTTGCGCAGGAATGTCAACGCCGATGCTGAGTCAATACATCAACTTGAAACGATTGGCCGATCATGAACCGCTCGTCCTGAATTCCCTTGGAAGAGCATCGAGTCGTGTTCATTATGATATGATTAATGCAAGAGTGCCACGTTTTTTCTGCATTTTTTATAAGACACGCCCGGTAACTCGTAGACGCATGAGTCAGGTTTGCGACGACTTTTTGTTCAAATTTCACTCTGGATTTTCCCCACTTTTTGACATTTTATCACTTTTGTTCAATTAAAAAAACAAAAACTAAAAAAATCAAAGAAAGCTTAAAAAACACGACACCTCTACTCACGCTATCCTACCCTCCGTCTCGCAAAATCACATTTCAACAGGATTTTTCCCACCGTGGCTAAACATCTACGCACAGAAAAATCGCATAGATGCAAAGTAACAGCACGGTCAATGTCGATTTCATCCCAACATGAAATGCACCAGCACACATCAAGCCTATAGCCATGTACAGTATGATTTGGTCACGTCATCCTGAAACTCACAGCCGCCTATTCTACCACTCAGAAAGATCAAGCACTAAGCCGCGGCCGACTTTGTTCATTTATTGCGTGTTGCTTTTTAACGCTAATTACTTCGTTAGCTGCAGGGCTTTTGCTTCTTGAGTCTACTGCTTGTGAATCACGCCGACAAGCCACCTAGGATCTCAACAAGTTTTAGCCATGTTTTATTGCGGGATTTCGTGCACGCGTACATTGAATGGTTTCTAAAGCCTTTCCTTTTTCTTACATCGAGGAAAAATACTTAAGATTTTGCGTGCTGTGTCCAAAGTTTCCGTGATCAGATGTTTTTGCTGCTCCTTTAAGAATTCATCAGTTTCCATGAGTCATATGGTCAAACAAACCCTTTTGCAAAAAACTAACCCCAGGATAATCTGATCTGATTAGCTTTTTTAATGGATTATGGTATAGGATATTATCCGTCACTTTCTCGGCATTGAAAAAGTCCATATTTCTGCGGCAAATGGGAGTTGGTGACTGACGCAAATGGCTAGAGACATTTAAGTTATCTGAAACTTTGCCAACCAACTAAACGGCTGATCTTCAATATTTCCTGCTCTCCAAGGCATACCAAAGATTTTTTAAAGCGACTGCTTTCCATCGAAATCATGTGTTCACAGGGTTTGTCGCAGGTGTAACGTTTCTGAATATTCCCCATCTGTGAGTGTTTCCCTGCTATAGACGATTCTCGAATTCGGAGATCTGCACACCTCTGCTGAAATCGCAACCACAACCTCGATCTGAAACCAGCTGATATGACGCTGAATCCACGATTCAGCAAAAGTCGACTCTGAAGCAACGTCTTCAACGTCACTGTCGTGGGGTTCTCTGCGTCACGTCATTCAGTTTCAGACCGAGGTTGTGGTTGCCATTTCAGCAGCAGTGCGCAGATCTTTCTTGTTTACGTCAATTTGAGAACGGTCTATTGTCTGAGGGAATAAGCAGCGACTTGACAACTGGGAAATACAGAGAAACAAACCATCAATAAAATCCAACTTCCACCCTTGACACCTCAAAATGATAGATGTAAATCCAGCATCATTCAGTTACTGACCAGTAACCATAACGATTATTGCCACTATATGAGATCAGGCAATAAATTTTAATTAAAGGCTCATTCTGCCATGCCTGAGTACGTTATACATCTTTGTGCAATCTCAATCCCAATGGTAATGTGAATGCCATTCAATGACAATTGACATGCTGTGCAATAACGGCCATACACCGTCAATGAAGGGGTTGGCAGTTCATGTGCACTGATTGGCTGAAATCGACAAATGTACAGAAGCGTGCATTTGCAGTTTCAGCCACTTTCTGAACGTCATTAACCCTGTCATTCCAGCATCAGCGTCGTCATTTGCAACTGATGGGTCACCTTCCACAGGTTACACAAGCAGGCACAGATCCAGGGGGCACGGGGGCATGTGGCCCCCTTTTGACCAACAAAATCTTTAAAATTGACCATGAAATTCTGGAATTTGGAGCAAATCTCAGTGAAATTCACCGCAGATTTCAATGTTTAGTAGCACAGGGCGCCCCCTTTTCCCAAATCTGCCCCTGATAAATATGTTTGTATCGGTTAGATCTGAACTTGGTGAAGAATGTGCTTTTCAAGCAAATACAAAATGGACAGATACAGGTCAAATTCACCATGGCACATTTTCTTGTGACTATTTGTGAGGCAGTCCAGGAAAACCCGTCCGGATGTCACATTTGAGGAAAGTGTTAGCCTTGGTGAACCAGCATATTTCAATAGCTGAAATGTACTACGTAACAGGTAAACAATAACAGATCAATGCACAGGCAATCTGACAGCCCTTGTTGATCATTCAGTGACATCAGGCAGGTTTCCCAGCACCTCACATGGACAGCAGGTCTGTTTACTTGGATGTGAGGGGTCGACAGCAAGCTACGGCAACAGCTAATTCTGAATCAACTGTAGGATCTAAAGTCTGAGTCAAGTCGGTCTCTAGCGACTTGAGACACGGCACATCCCCTAATCCCCCACACAACTGATGCACTTTAGTATCGCCATCAACTTGCAAGCAAATCAGACAAATTACTTTCAATTTCCCAACCCACAAATCTAAATTATAGATGACTTTGAAACCCCTGCACTAGGTGTTCTCCCATTTGCTTAATGACCATGAGGTCTGTTGCCGCTCTGGCGACAGCGCAAATGGGCTTTTACACTCGTAGACGAAAATGAAATAAATTTCACTGGTAATCTAGAGCCATTGGGAATATTATTTTCAAAGTAATGGAAGGGACGCATCAGCGCTGACTGTAGCCCCGTGGATGGTGTCCGTCGGGAATATCCATTTGAAATTTCAGAACACTTGTGGATTTATGTGCTGTGAAATCAGATTGGAAGGATATACGGGACATGCTTTGATTTAGGAGATGATATGACGAGTGTATATAGGTGACAAGGAGACTTTTGTGCATAACTGCTCGTTGAACTTTTTGAAGGTGATTTGAGCTGAGCCCAAATCGACCAATATGGACTGAACAGCACTGCTGACAGACAATAAAAGACCAAAGTTGAAAGTAAAAGGCACTCAAAAAGTCTGATCAAAAATCACATGATTTCTGTATTCTGACATGTTCTGACCGACAGGAGCTGGAACCACTCATCTCAAGAGCAAGGCACTTGTGATGGTATCAGTTTCATAAAAGTAGGCGACTCACGAATTGCGCGCCATGAAAAACAAAGTACTTCCGATCGCAGACTCCCAGGTACCACAGACAAAAAGTACCACAAGTATCACAGACAAAAAGTATCACCAGAATTCCGAATCAGCAACTCCGAAAATGACTAAAGGAGCTGTATTCTGATTCACGCTAAGAATATACAGGGATATGTACATGAGTATGTACAGGGTGCATGCACTGAATCTTTCAGGAAATATTGCAAAAATGTCCTCAACAAAAGTAACGTCAAGGACCTCAACAACAAGCACCATGTACATTTCAGCAAAGTACTCGTCGGCGGATGTGCAATTTCAAATATGTCCGATATTACCACTCGTGTACACTCCAAACGAGACAGCATCAAACTTTGAAGTTTTCATAACAAAAGCATGAAACTATTGCCTCTTGTTTTATTATTCAACACCTTTATGATATTGCCATGAATCTTTTGTAACACCACTTCACCTACGCCCGCACCAACTGAAAATTTCAAACCCAATTCATTGCTGACTTCCGGCAATTTCTGAGTTGAATAACACAGAAGTCAAGTATTGAAAAGCCCATATTGTGAGAATTGTGAAAAGTGCTGGTATGGAACTGGAGGGTAAACACATAACCATATAGCCACAAAACTTGAGCTTGCCCCGCAACCTTGCCAGAGACTATCCTACCAACGATTGGAAGTGAAGGACCACTGAGTCTTGCCAGCCATGCGGGCCGCAACAACACCAATTCTCAAAGATGTCAACAGAAAACCACCAAGCCTATCCTCAGCATTTGTTAAAGCATTCAGCAGTTGATCTTGATTGATTTCGAATTCGCAGAGCAATCAACTCCAACATCCGACCAGCCACCAACAAACCCCAAGCCTCATCCTTGCCCTTCCCTAGCATTCAACAACCAACCTTGATCAACTTCCGATTCACCCAGCTATCAACTCCAATAGGCCACTCAGCCAAATCCGATCCGACAGCCCTGAGTAAGACCAAAGAATTAATGACTACTGATGAGAACTGCCCATGGCAGGGAGCGAACCAATATATCCGCTAGGGTATGCAACACACCATGACACATAGGCTGTTGATGGTGACCAACGCCATTCAGAAGAATTCTCCAGAAGCTAAGAACATCAACGTCAAAACAAGAGATTGAGAGTTGAGAGTACAGCATGGCAGCTCAGCCAGGTATTGAACCCACTGCCTCTCGATCACGAGTCCAATGCTCTAACCATTGCGCTCCCCCGTTGGTTGGTCATGGTCATTCCCACCGACACCATCAGCAGGAATGAAATCACCTCCAACATATCGACTTTCAATCACACTGAATCACTCCTCATCTTACATTCCGATCACCCCTCCATGTCGATTGCAACAGGACCGTCGCATCCCCAATGTCCGCATTCCTACACATTACTCAACAAATCACAGCATCGCTCCCGGCAACGTCCGGTGTCCTTCGATTGCTCTTCAACCACCCGACAGGATGACCAGCCCTGATTGGTTAGTTTAGATGCATGCTACGGCAGACATGTCCTCCTTGGAACCTAATTAGTCACAGAGATCTGTTGACAATTGCAACTTGTGTCATCCTGATGAGATCTTCTTCGTTGAATTCATCCTTTAATCATATTTGGCTTAACCTTGCTGCAGAGGTCAGAGGATGGAGAAACTGGACGGTGACTCAGTGTTGACCCTGTGTTGGAGCTTGGACACGTTGGAAGTTGCTGAAGCCTGCTAAGCTGCATAAGGGTACCGAGTCCACCATGGCCTAAATGGATCCACTGTTGAATCTTTCATCTGGGAGAACTACATGTAATTTTTTCTTGAAATAAGACACAGCAGGTACAGTACAGGTCACAATTGACATCCCAACGGCTTCGCGTAAGTTACTCGTAACTTACGCGTAACTTACGAGCAACTCACGGCTTTGGTTTCGCGTAACGCACCGCGTAACTCGCCACAATCGCGTAACTCGCCTCGTAAATCACTGCGTAGCTAGCGAAATTCGCGTAACTCACACGTAACTCACCTCGTAAGTTGCGCGTAACATAGCTCGTGAGTTGTTGCGTAAGTTACGAGTGACTTACGAGTAACTTACGCGAATTTAGGGATGTCAATTGTGACCCGTACTGTAAATCGATGTTCTTTGGAAACTATAGTCAGATTGGAGCTTTTGAAAGTTGCTGAAGCCTGTTGAGCTGCTCAAGGGCACCATGGCCTAAATGGATCCAGTGTTGATCTTTCATTTCAGAAAACTAATTTTTTTCTCAAAAAGACACTGCACAAGGATTGACCAAAGTCTGCCATGGCCAAAGTGGATCTTGCGTTGAGTGCTTCATTTCATACAACTAATTTTCTCTTGATACAGGAATGTATCAAGGCTCATCGAAGCTTGGCTTCCTCAGAAATACCCTCCTCAACCTGAACATTCGTTGATGCCATCCTAGCTAGATGAATCAATTGGGCTTGAGATATATCAAGCCTTCATTTAGGAGCAGTGGTTTTTCCACAACAACTCATGGCAGATGACTCAAACCCAAACAATTCCCTGGGTCTTGAACCCTGACCAGGACCTGTGAATCGTCCACCAGATCGACATGGTTTACAAGAATGATTTTCTGCTTTTTCAGCATTTTGTTTTTTCCAATCAGCAACTGGTCACGCTGACTCAAACCTGATCGATGGTTCGTTGGTAATCCGAGCCCGACCCAACCGACGCATCCCCGAATGGAATAAAGAACAAGAACTCTGAAGCAGTGACGGTATCTTTCGATCGAAGTATCATCAGATGTCCACGAAGGTGACTCAAGGTTGAATTTGATGAAGATTTTATTTCGTATGTGCCGGCTTTTTGACTATCTGCACAACCTCCAAACGCTGCCAATGGCAACTCAAAGTCATGATATTCTCCAAGTTGGCCATTGTGAAAATGACCAATAAGTGAGCCAATTTGGACATGCTGTATTCCACTGGCTTGAAGACCTAGAGTACCTCTCCAAGTTGTCCAGAAACGACGCTTCGACATGCTAACAAAGTTCCACTGGTTTCCAAAGTCCTACCGCAGATGACCCTCTCCAAGTTGGCGACAAAACCAGATGACGCTTTTGGACTAGTGATCTTCTACGAGCTTCCAAAGTCTTACAGCCGACAAACTTCTCAAGTTGAACCACAAAACCAGGAGCACCAAGATGCTTTTTCAATTTAGACAGCGCTCGTTGGGATCTTCCAAGGCTTATGAATCCAAAGCAGGCCAGAGATAAGGTTGAATCCTTAGCCTCAACAGCCAACTGCATCAGTCAATGAAACGTCACCCTGGACATCGAACGGATTACACTGTCTGGCGATTCTGTCAAAGAACTTGTTTCTTTTAATTCCCCTTTGCCCGGGCAGTGTCAGACTGACTCAAAGTTGACAAACCGTGAACTGATCTTTTGGCCTTCGGGTCGCGAACATCTTGTATCAGTAGCTGATGCGTGGCAGAACCTTGTGATCATTTCTGATAGACTTTCCACTCGACTGGTCAGACCTTCTCCAAATCATCTGACATGTCTGATGCGAAAAGTGATTCAAAGAGTTCGTCAAATTTTCGTCATCTGTACTGCGACATGATGAAAATTCAATTTCTGTTTCAGAGGCGTGACCAAGGAGCGTGGGATCCTGAGTCATTGCCAGGGTATCTTTGGTGCATCAAGACAGACTCAACCATTCTGTACACCACGTCAGGGGAGACCACAGGACGGTGAACACGAACTTGCAAGAACAGATCGGACAGCAGGGGAATTGCCAAGTCAGCCGGGAATCCGTTGGTAAAACTATTTTGTATTCTCCGCCGAGCACGGTTCGACCCATCAGGGCTTCCAATACGCTTCGTGAGACTTCTGACGGAATCTAATAAGAACCATGTTGCTGGTGTTGCATGACCGGGCAACGGTTGTCCCAATATGAATCATGGAGAATTCTTATTACTTCTTGCCAGACTTGCGATTTCCTTGGACAAGTACGGTATAGGTGATCACCAGAGGTTCCAGTGGACCGTTGGCGATTGGATGAGAACAGGCCGACGAGATTAAGCCATGAGACTGCCTGATCGAAGGTCACTGACCCATTGGCAACGTCTGAAGACTGACCTGACTTGGCAATGAGAGTAGGTTCCAGTGGACCATTGGGCTGTTTGATGAGAAGGGCAAGTGATCTTTTCCTCGGGATGAGTTGTCTGGGGGAGGGCGAGTAGTCCGGGTGTAGTTTTCAGGGGCAAATTGTCCTGTCACCGTCTGAAGACTGACTTGACCTGGGGCATGGGACATGATCACCAACCATGACCTGGCCAAACAATAAGAGAAGGTTCGAGGGCACCTTCGGCTGATCTCAGATGGATTCGATGCATGAGACTGGAGCAGCCACATTCAAGATACTGCGATGGCATCCCAGGAAAGGCAACTCGCTGCCACAATCAAGGATTTAGAGCCAAGGAGAACCAAGAGTAGCATGTTGCGCATTCTAGAGACGTATTTCATCAACTTTTTTACATCAATTTCATTTGGCATTCGTGGCAATGTCGTTAGGTTTTTCCTAATCTACAGGATGGGATGTGAGGATAAAGCAATTTACTGTTGCTGATTATACCAGCCTCTTGATTTTGCCTGAGCATGCAATCATAAGAAGTATCACTTCAGGCTTAAGGACCATTCTTTGTGCTGAGTTAGAATCGAATTTTCATCTTGAGATTTTGTGGCAACCAAGTCTGACAATGCTATTGCCATGCCTGGACATTGCACTGGAGGCCTGGGAGTAGAAAAGCAGTCACATCAAACCATATATTGTTGACTCCACCCGACCGATGGCACTGCGATCATAACGTAAGACATTACAAACATGGCAAAACAATGAGGTCATGTCATGACGCTCTGCAACAGGTGTAAACCGGGTCTTGTGCTCAGTGTGGCGACACGCGGAATGGTTTTGCAGGCCTCTCATTTATTTTGACTGATGTCCAGTGACAGGAAACTCATCAACGCCAATATCCTCTGGACCAAAGACGAGGACGTATAGATATCGATAACATAATCAAATCATCTTGTTATTGTTTGAGTGGGCTAAATCGACAAGATATGAAATTGGTATTGTCTGCCCGATCTTAAGGAAATTGAATTATGGGATATGGTTTGTGATCGCGATTGGTTGCCATGTCAACGGATGGACAATCGCGATGAAGACAATGTCCAGACCCGCGATGGTCAGGTTATATTGACCATATGGTAACAAGACACTAGAAAGATGACGAAAAAATTTGTTTACAAGAAAACAATCTGAAGCAATGAGGAACGCAGGAAAGGTGTGAAAATGATACTCTTCCCTGATTGTCAATTAACAACATTAAGTAAATTCACACATAACTCGGTCACATTCACACGAAGCTACTGATTTTAAACAGGCCTTCACAACAGTGTGCCACCAAATCGTATGGAATTTCTCCATTTACATAGCCATATTGATAGTCCAATCATAGGGCCTTTAGCTGTACTCAATGCATGGCGTACACTCAGGTGATAAAGTGCACAATGTTTTAAGAAAATACAAGGCATTCTGTTCACTAAGGACTTGTCATACCTATGTTGGCTATCAAAACAACTGCATAATCGCTTAGTCCTGCACTTGTGGGCCGTGTAGAGAAATCTCCCAATGAATTGTTCAATGTAATTGGTTTTTCTCCAAGTTGATAATCAAAAATACCGAAGTGAAAAGCCAGTGTTTTGACACCATCATTCAAGAAAATTTTAATGGCGTTAAATCCACCGACAAAAGCTCTGAAAAACGAGATAAAAATTTGCCTAGCAGTTTTTTGCCAACAAAGTTGTTTCCGGATATATTGTGATATTGTGATTGTGTAATTGCATATTGAGCCAATAAAGGGTAAGATAACAAATCCCAAGTTCCCACCCACGGGCAAAAACCTGACGATGACGGCTGGTGTGATCTTGTGCAGGCAAAGAGTAGTTGTAAGTAGAGAATGCCATTCAGCAGCAACAGCAGTTGTCAGCAGAGAATGCCATTCAGCAGCAGCACATCCAGCATCAGCTACATCCAGCCGCAACATGCCCAACAAACAAACGGCAGTTTTCAGTACAAAATTCCCATTCAGAAGCAGCAGCTGTGCTCAGCAGCGGCAGCAGCAAACAACAAACAGCACATCCAGCAGCAGCATGCCCCACCAACGAACAGCAGTTTTCACTACAGAAGCCATTCAGAAGCAGCAGTAGCCGCAGCAGCAGCAAACAAACAGCAGTTTTCAGCAGGGAATGCCATTCAAAAGCAGCAGCTGCACCACACAGCAGCAAACAAACAGCAGTTTTCAGCAGGGAATGCCATTCAAAGGCAGCAGCTGCACCACACAGCAGCAAACAAACAGCAGTTTCCAGTAGAGAATGCCATTCAAAAGCAGCAGTGTACCCAGCAGCATCAAACAACAAACAGCAGTTTTCAGTTGAAAATGCCATTTTTAGCAGCAGCAGTTTTCAGTAGAGAACACCATACAGAAGCAGCACATCTGCATCCAGCAGCATGCCGAAAGAACGCTGAAGATGGAGTTCCATGAACGGGTTAAGCCCAACACAAAAGAAAACGCAAATGTTACTGATGGATCTCAAAAAATGGCAGAGTTGCACATAGCCTGAAGGAAACGTTATCAGAGAGAATGGTATTATTTGCTCACTACGTGTTGGTGCGGCTGTTGCTTTTAGTTCGTCCAGTTTTTACATTCGCCATGACTCACAAGGTCAGAAGAAGCAGAATCTACTCATTTTGACAGGTTTCTTACTCAATATAGCCAAGATCTACTCAAGGAAAAGCAAATGGACACCTCACATCGATGAGATTTGGTCGATGGCCGAGTGCTCTTTTCTCGACATTACAATGTTCTTTTCTTCTGAGTGCTTGTAAATTTCTGATTTGACGTGGAAAGTATGACCACTCCACTCTGTCTTAGGCCAGAAAATATGGTTAAATGATCTTCCATTTGCGGTAGAAAGGGCCAGAATTGGTCGCACTACTTTACTTTGTCATGAAATGTCAAACAGAACTTCTGTCAAGAAGTTGAAATGTTTCTAAGTCCATTTAGAACTCACCATCAAAAGAACAATATTGGTTACTTTCAGAAATGGAAGAAAGGATTTTGAGAGTGGTTTTAACACCTTGCAAATGTCACGCTGAAGAAGTAGAGAGAGTGCTCTCTCACAACTTCCAAGAAAACTTCGAAGTTCTCCATCCTCCCACAACAGGGGTTTTTACCTTGTTCACTGTGTGTAAGTGTATGAAGAGGAGCGAGAGCAAAGCCCTGCTATGGGAGGATGAAGTTCTCGGCAGTAAGTGCTTGTGCATGACCCATGGGCTGTCAGATTGGTGAGTTCCAAATTCAACACCCAGTCGGACCCATTCTTCATGTGGTAGAGAGGACGATTCTTGAGAGTGCGTTGCCTCTGGGCCATCCAGTTTCCTCCTGCTTTTTATCTATTTGCCCAATAGAGGCTTTGCAATGACGTCATCCTGGCGGCCATTCTGGAGGACACAGGGTGCAGAGGTGTGAGCCGACCGTGACGTGACTTGCGTGAAGTGCGCCATGCCATTGTTTGATGTAACGTCATTGGGACATGCACGGCTCATTTCGTTGCGCCTCTGCAACATGTGCCCCCCAGCATGGCGGATTGTGACGTCATTTTCAAAGCCTCTATACTATCTACAGGGCCAATAATGTTGTATTTGGCACTCAAGGTTGGTGGTTGTCCTGGATGATAACGAGGCCACCCTAATCTTGCTTCATTTGAAAGCTGTCACTCAGTGAGTGAAGAGTCTACATCCTCAAATTCTTCTTGTCCCCCTTCAAATCCCATCCAATCTGTCAGAAATTCTGATTGTTTTGACGAGCAGACAGACTATTGTCACAGACACTCGTCACCCAATCAAATAAGTTCAGACCAGGTCATCTTGATGTCTTGTTGGCTCAAGTATTTCCAATGTTGATCTATTGACCTTGTCAGCTCCAACAGTCCATCCAAACTGTGGTATGTTACTCTGGACCCATAGATTTGGAACCCCACTGAGGGGAGGGGTCAGCTCCTCTCAACATTGCAATTTCTCTCAGGTTCAAATGTTGCTGAATGGTCAGGAGAC
>NMRB01000386.1:0-17655 GCA_002633025.1 Notospermus geniculatus | reverse complement strand
ATGTTGTTGGATATCACATAAAACTGTGCCAAGTATTTCGAAATCCTTCCCGCAATCAGAACAAGCCTCAGGAAGTACGTGAAGAGCCAACTAAGTACGCCGAAGCTATTTGCTCTTGCCTCGCCAAACAAGGATAAATCACTTTCATTATTGCATGGCCAATACTCTTCTACAAACGTTCCCTTTTGAGGATCAACACTTGCCAATCCAAACCTCCCAAGAGAAGACATGCCAATATTACAAGAAGGGACTAAGGAACACCAGTAAACAGCGTTTTCAAGGGAGCTGTTTGTGACTGTTTGCTCGGGAACTAGGTGAGCATTCTTGGCCCTGGTACTGGTAGCATGTTTAGCATTTCTTACAGAAAGCAAAGGGGCAAATATCGTTGGTATCAGCCTAAAGTTCCCCACAAACCGTTAACTGGTTCGGAAATTCAGGGGCGGATATATTGGGGATGTAGGATGGGAATATTTACAGTTTGATGAAAAATTCTGCCAATAAAGTTGAAATGCATTTATCCTGGATGAGTTGAATACGACACTGCCAACTTCAGTTTTCAATCTCATAGGCCCTGCAGCGTTATTGAGAAATACAGTTATATCTGGTATTCAATTGGAAATTCAACATTGATTAGGAGAAATGGAGGAAATATTTTGTGGCAAAAAGTTATACGCCTACAACCAAACAATATAATTATGTAAAGGACGTAAAAAATTCATAGAAAATACAAAAAAATCTGATTGATTACTCTCATTCTGCACTGGGTAAATAGACGATTAAACCTAATAGTTTGATTAAGCTGGCCTAATTTTTGGTCATCTATAGGCCTACAAGTAACAACTGTTTGCAGTTCACATGATGTGGCTCAGAGTCAGAATTCATGATGTGACAACAAAATATTGAAATACATTCATAAAACAATACTTTTGGATGGCATTCACACCTTTTCATCAAACTTACCATCTCTATGCCTGTCACACCTCCGCTTCGCAGACGATCGTAGCCATTTATTGGAAACAAACAAAAACGCCGGCAAGAAGTCGCAATAATAATGGCGGCTCGCATTATCAAAGAATCCATTTGGAAAGTGCCGTATATCTTCCACGATTCAATCGCCGTCTACGGCAGTGCGTGACTCGCATATAAATTGGTCAAAATGATCGCGTAATTGCAGCGCGGAGTCATCAATCCAATGTTTCTTACTGGTATCACGACACAGCCTTTACACGAAGCAACACAAATGATCTGTTACCAAACAAGAGGATTACTCAAAGAGAAAGGATTAATTTTTCACCAACTTCTCACTTCCTCCGTTTTTAAGCACCAGGCAAAGCTGAGCAACACCATCAGGATAAATTCTTAAAATGTTATAAACTGCATTCGGCAGATCAAATTGCTTGTAATTAGGCAACTGTCGCCAATCTCATGGGTTGCTTTTAGGGCATTTTCATCACTTTCTGAAGAGGAATGAATTTGGTTATAATTGCAGGGTAAAATTGCGGTACCGTCAGAGTTATCTTTTCTTAGGTTTAGTTGCTGTTTTTGTGAAAGTGTTTCCTTTCTGATGTCCCTGAAGGTGGCAGACGTGAGAGTCCCTGAAGGTCGGCAGCAGACGCCAGATGATTGTTGAAGCAGCAGACAAGACACGTAGCCATTTAGGACAAGATATGGAAAGCAGGGGATCGAGCCAAGATATCGGAATCAATTACCTCCATTTCATCTCAAGAAGAACAGACGATGTACATATATCTCTTATGAAACACACACAAATTTTGGTCAAGGTGGAAAATCAACATGGGACAGAGGAATGGACCACTTCAGGCTTGAGAGGTGGGGAGGGGAAGAAATCAGGCTGGCGACTCCAACACTTGGCGCCATCATGGCCAACCTGTGATTGCAATTGCGAGATCGATCGACAAAGGTGGAAACTGACCAATCTCAAATCAGCAGTGTGTCGGCATTGATCATCGGGTTCAGTAGACCTACCAAAATATCATCAATAAATGTGGTAGATGGCTCCAATGCCATGGCCAATCAGGAACAAAATCAAATTTTCATGATACAAATCTGCATGAGTTTGAACCTGACAAGTTTCAGCCCACGCAGGGATAAAAATCCGAATCCCCAGCTTCAACACATTGTTCAGAAATCAAACTTCGCGAGCTGACTTAATTGACAAGCTCCTGTCAATTAGGCTCTTCCCATAATGCACTAGTATTGTTTCCTTGGAAGCTTTTTAACAAATCAGCGACAAAGATGGTCTCAATTCTCGCGAAATCGACACCACTTCAACTCGCAACTAATGCAGTATTGTATCGATTTGTCGTGGAAATGTCTTCAACTTGCGCGGCACGTCGGGATCATTTTATTTGGATTTCTTATTCCTATTGATAACAGGCTCACATGAGACCGGAATCACCTGCTACTTTTTCGCGAGGCTCAATCAAATATCACGAGGTTTTCCACAATGGCAGACTCCCAAAGACACAATCGAACTCTGAAAACACTCGACGAAATTCGTGCGTGCAAACGACAACTCTGATATCAGACAATGTGTTTGTGCCTGGATGAAGTATTGGTGTTATATCCACTGCGACGCCCGGTGGGTCGAAAACGATCGCTGGAAACATTTGCCTGCACTTTGATCAAAACAATCTCAAATGACCACAAGGGGAAGTTTCTTCCTCGACGCGATTTATCACAATCAAACAAAGATTGTATACATTGGATCATTGAAATTACAATGTATACACAGCGAGAGAAAGTAATGACAACCGAGCCATTGTGGAAATGGTTGTTCTGATATGCCCTGATTATATTGAATGGTGCGACGAAAAATAACCCAGCGGGAATTCGGCGATTTTCTCGGTTGGAGAATGGCCGCAAGTCACTAATGATCTGTGCACCAGAAATATCGTGGAGAGGAATGTCGACAATGAACGACAGCCGGGTGGTGAATTCACCTGGACTTTCTGTGTTGGCCAAAGTCGCATATGAATTTTCACTGTAAAATCCCGGCAAAATTCAACATATTAGTCACCTTTTCAGTACTTGTATCTGTCAGCCAAAGTCATTATTGACCCTGGTAAGTAAGTACGGAAGAGGCCATCTCAAGCTACTCATGTTCCTCACTTGGATGGGGTCTTTTACTTGCCCTTGCAAAGGCACAAGGCACCACGGCTTACTGTCCATGCGATGGACTGAAGAGCCAGGGATGATTAATTCCCATATATCCCAAGATTTGAACCCGGGACCTGCCGCTTGCTGAGTGGATGTGATAACCACAGGTCAATCAGGCTTCCCACTTTTTCAGTGGTCACTCGGCTCATATTTTCTTCATTCTTTTTAAAAATATTATCTCAGGAGTGCAAGCGCCCACTTAGGGCATTATAGCTACTCATCAAACAATACTGGACGATATTAACGATATGTAGGAGGAAACCGGAGACCCCGGAGGAAACCTACGATGTCGAGGAGAGATCGCCCTCTCTACCACATAAAGCCACTTGCACGACCGGGGATCGAACCCGGGACCTCAGTGGTGGCAGGCGCCGATGTTTCCACTGCGCCACCCCAACATTGATTGTTGAGGAGCCATACCCTCACAGTCAGTGACTACTTGGTCATTACCACTCGGGAACTCATGCCGTATTAATCCAACAGCCTTCCTTTCAGTCAACCAATACCGTCATTGCCTAGATAACCCTGCATAACTATAATTGTCCATCATCAATAACGTGATATAACATTGGTAATACACTTACACATTTGCACTCAAATGACATTAACCACTTGATTTGTGCGACTATTGGTAAAAGCAGTATAATTTGTGCGCAATCAGCACAAGTATGATCAATCAGTGAATGTTGTGTGAAATTTGCCACTGATCGACTCAGACATGTTGGACATTTTCTTGAATGATCGCACAAGTAAGGTCAATGTAATTAGCTGATTCGTGTAAGGATCGAAAAGACAATTTTACCATCCATGAATGGGAAAGTTTACTAGTGTTAGAGGGTGCCTGTTCATTAGCGGTCCTATAGGACGTCACAAAATTTGATGTCACAGACGTAAGTCATGGCAACCATGTCATTATGACGACGTCACGGCATGCATTTCTTTTCTGTGACGTCAAATTCCACGTGTTGTTCTAGGACCGGTTACTTAACTAGGACCTAACTGGTGGTGGCCTCTAACGGCAGTAAGAGGTATACAAACAGCAAGTTCAATGTACAGCAGGAGGAAACCAGACTACCCAGAGAAAACCTGCGCTGTCAAAAAGAGTCCTCTCATCATGTAAAGAGCAAGTCTGACGCGGGATTGAACCCAGAACCTCAGAGGTGGCGGTGCCGATGTTTACACTGCACTCTTTACGTCCTCAGCTGAAATATGACCTAGTATTTAGTAAGGAACAGAATACGTTTTCCAAACGAGGAAATTAGGCATCGCTTCCGTGTCAAAGCATAATTTGTAACCTACACTCCAAATGATACAACTTCATCAAATTACAAATGTCTGCTCGGACAAAAAAGTGCCAAATAATTAGCGGTTAATTTCCATATCCAAACACGCACACATCGTCTGCTCCAGTGATCCAGAAATGATTAGCTCAGTAATTGACAAACAAAACACACAGACTGGTGTAATTAGCACAACCTTATGACGCTAATTATTTTGATTGGTTCGGGAGTGTTTTTCTTGTTCCTTGATATGGTTATCTTCTGTATTCAGAGGGATACGCCACCAATTTGCCAATTTTGGTAAAAAAGTAACAGCTCTTGCAGAACATGAGTATAACCTCATGAGTTTTTTTGAAATGAAATGAAAATGAAAACGAAAGTGTTTTTAGGGTCTGATCCGCTAGAGACTGATCAGTGGTGAGGAAAGTAGGTTTTGAGGCTACTTGACGATCAAGACTGTGGCCACTTGCTGTGATACGACACGGAAGCTGTACAGGAAGCACAAAAGATGGCACAGACTTCCTCCATCCTTGAGTAACTGACTTTCACTTCCTAGGCCCAGCAGCCAGTTTGTCATCAACAGATGGAAGGATGGCAGTTTGAAATCGCTGAACGCACCGAATGCTGTACTTGGTGTTATGCCAAATTGTACCCTGGGCTGGCAGGTATGCTGAATGACTCTTGGTTTGCCAAAGAGAAACGAACCCATCCTAACCCCATGTGGGGTGACTGAGACTGAAAGTGTTTCTCATAGGCGTTTCAGTAGGACTGGTTTCCCAAAACCGAGAAAGACCCTATCCTAACCTGAAATATGGGACTGTGATGCGTATTTCTTTCCACCACAAACGTTCCGCCAACGACAAGTTCATCCACCCTTATTTTTCTACAATAAGGATCTTAGCTTCGCCTGATTTGCAGCATTGGATGCGGACATTTTGAACCAAAGAATCCTGCATAATCACCGTGGCTAGTCTGAATCCGTGATTCCCGTCAATGGAGATAAAAATAAATCACAAAGGGTTGAAATTTAGTCCCTTTGTCAACCCCCTTCCTTCGCAAACTCTGGCGACACCGTTCATGGCAATGCATCATCTCACTGTTTCGTAACCGGTGTAAAATCGCCGTGGCAAAAGTTTACCATCCCTTTGTTCGATATTTTTGGCAACACTCGATCATGGACAATGATAAAATGTTCACACCGTGGTGTTTTTGAAGATTTGGGGATCTGCAGATGGCCACAGTGACCCGTATCTTTCTAATCCTTTGTCCTTCCTGGGGGTAAACCAAACTCATTTTTCTTAGCTGACAATAAAAAGACAGGTTTTGATAAAGGTCAACCTCGGCTGGTTATTTTGGTACGGAGGCTGGCTCAGGAAAATGGAAGATGATGGATGGAAAATGCTACATTCAGTGAGTTTGGAACAGACTTTGTCAAAGTCTGTCAGTGGTTAAACTTGAGAATAGGAGTAGTTGCCTTGATAAGCCAAGCTGAATCTTCACCCTTTGAAGCTGAAAAATTGTTCCATAACATAACATTTCCACGTTTCTTGGCTGAAAATGGACAAAGCTTAAATTGTCAGAAGTGCTCCTAAAGAGCTTTCAAGTAACATGCTTTCTGATTTCTAAAATGTTTCCTTTTATTTGGTGCTTGGACGTCAAGCTAAATCAGCCTTATGATAATCTCATGAAAATGCCACCAAGAGATTTGAATTATCCAGTCTTGGTCAGACGGGTTGATGAAGGTCCAACACCTCCTCAAAGGAGGTCCTGAATTATCTTGTTGCACAAAAAGGGTCAACAAAGGGAACCCTTGAGCATTACCCAAGGAGCAAAATCCAAATACCCCTGCAGGCAGAACTGTCAACCATGACAATCTAAGCCTCTTCACCCTTTATTTCTGACAAGTTTCTGAATAGGGTTAGATTGTCCTTCTGTTAGAGCTGAATTTGGCCATTTTGGGCATAGAATCTACAGTTTCTGAAGTAGTTTCAAGAGATACTTATGATAAGCTTGCCTGCTTTACAGTTTGGTGACCATAGAAAACTTGTTACTTAACTACTTGTTACATAATTTAAGGAGCATTTAGCCCTTACTAGGAAATTTCTTACTAGGAAATACTAGGAAATTTTCTTATAAGCTTTGGTGGATACCACAAAAGCAAACGGACAGGGTGGACCACCAAAACACCAATGTTATGCATCTTTCCTTTCCAGTCTTGTTTCCTTGGTTTTTTTATGAATGTTCACCTCGTCCGAACTTCCCTCAATTTCCATCCTTCAGATGTGAATTCATTGTCCTATGACATCACTGAACAAAGGACGGGCATGATGGTCATAGATCCAAACATTGTACCTTCCCCACGTAACCCTCGAACAACAAAATAAACCTCCACTTATCCTGGGTTTAACAAACTCAATGGGAAGGGGAACGCCAACAACAAAGTTGCAGAACTTGGCTGATGACCCGTCTGAACCTTGTGCAAACTCTCATTCAACCTCTCGAAAAAGGAACCAAAGTGAAATACACAATTCATGAAACATTCAAAAGTATTCCATTCTTGAGTACACAAACCACGGTGGGACCCGAGCCCGCTTGACACATTTTGTGGACGTTTCAAGTTCTACCAACCTCAGATGGATGGTGCTTGGACTTCCTTTACAAAGAATCCAAGTATTGTTTTGTGGATGTGAACGGGAATGGAAATAATTGAGTGGAACCAAGCACCGCTCGAGGGTCAAACCCAGCAAGGTTACGGCGAAAGTTCACTTTCCCTTGCAACTGTGGCATCCACAGGAGTTTTGAAAACTGCTGGGCTGATCAAGTTGTGGCCGATGGCTTTCAGGGTGTCTCTGGTCTAAAACTGTAACATTTCAGTAATAAAATACACCCCCATATGTTCAAGAACTATCCCTTCCTCCTAATGTGTTAACGTCTCAGTTTGAGCCAAGAATGGCAACTTGTCACGGATCATCTTCGCTAGGTGCCATTGTCGCGACCCCTTGCTGCAGGCAACGGCCATTGTTGTCTGCGCCCTTGTGAGAGTCACACGCTCCAAGTTAGGGAACCTACCCGCAAATTATCGGCGGGTTGCACCAGGATAACTACAGGTTACCGCTCCAGTGTGGCCTCACGCCCACAGCGGGCAAGAGTCAGGGATTTGTAACGAAAATATCTGAATTTGCCCCCAGGGGGAGCTGTTGATGAACAATTATGGAATTGAGGATGCAGTGTATCTGTTGTACACTTGACCCCTTCTGGCAACTCAGCTATAGTGGATCTGATCCATGAGTTCAGTGACATACATGTAACAAATAATCTGACAGTCCAGTTCGTGATGGAAACGATGTTCCTCCTTAATTTTTTTAATTTGCCAGTCGGTTATGTCATTGTATGTCTTAGGGGTACTGGCTTCTGAGGCTGTTCATGCAGCTGCAATGGCTCATGGTAGTTTCTCCTGCAGAACTTTGTGTACGGGGTGGCAGTGGTGTATCTTCCCATCCGGCAGATGGAAGACACCATCTCAAGCTACTCATGTACGTTCCTCACTTGGATGGGGTCTTTTACTTGCCCTTGCAAAGGCACAAGGTACAAGGCACCACAGCTTACTGTCCTATGCAATGGACAGAAGAGCCAGGGATGATATCACATGTGGCCCATGGCTGTCGAACCTGGGACTTGCCACTTGCTCAGCGGATGTGATAACCAGTATTCCTGGTGGTGGTGGTGTCGCTGGTGGGTTGTGATAATGTCAGAGCAGCAAGTTTCCACTTCATCTTCAATGTCTTCTGACTGCCAGGCACAGTTGACAATCTCAATTTGTGTGACTGAAAAATTCTGCTTCTGGTACAATGTAAGGAAGATAACCTCCGACATGACCTAGTCCCCCAGGCTGTAACTTCACTTTCCTCCAGATAATGTCCCCTGTAAAAACGTTTCCATATTCTGTGACGCTGTGCAGAATCCATCATTGAATTGGGAAAAGAATGATTCTGACTGCGACGGTGTCACACAGTGCCGTACATCAACAAATGTAGCTTTTATCAAAACTCGGCGGGATTTTTGAGAGGAAAATTCAAAACATATGTTTTTGAATGAAAAATGTATAGAATGGACTTCACAATGGAACAGATAACAGTTTTCCCCCAGGGGAATTAACAAGCAGACGAGACCTAACCCTGAGTATACCCCCTGTAGTTCTCCTCACAGCATAAAATGAAAACAAAATTTCAACAATTCACAACTTTTAGAAATTGAGATAAAAGTTATTTCATTGACGGAGTCGGAGGTGACGGTGACAACTGTCCGGGTTCGTATTCAGCAAAATTTGTTCAACTCAAAGGCGAGAATAGAAAAATATGCCAGGGTATTAAGTTTCACATTGGCTGTAACATTTACGATTGAAATAATACAACATGTCAGCCATGGAAAAGTTAAATTGAAATTTCTGTGACATGACAAAGGATGATTCGGACCTAAAAAATGCTGCATCAGTCTGCACAGAACTCAAATCGATTGACAGACACAAAAAAGCTGTCAAAGTACCACATCAATGACGTTCATTTTTTTGGAAGCGCCATTGATGCGTTATAGTTCATGCGACGCGGATAATTCCCAAGCTCCAAATTCAGGATGGCATAAAAAATACTCTGTACGTATTCACATGATTTTTTGCGAAGTCTACTTCTTTCTTTTCAATATGCAAATTGACTAAGTAGGATAAGAGACAGACTCCAACGGACAAAGGAAAAACCACCACAGATCTTTTTGAGATCTTTTTTGAGCTTTCTAATGCCATTAGTAGAAAAAGCATGCTTTTTTTAGAATTAAAATCTGATTACTTGCATGCGTTGCCAATTGAAAGACGTCTCTTGATCAATTAATGGTTGAACTCATTAAGTAACGCTTGGAGTGGCTTGTACATTTCTAAAGGAAATGCACACAGTTTTTTGGCCAACTGGATGGAACAACCAGTGGTTGGTTTGCACCAAACTATATTTACATGCAGGGCTGTAGCATCAACCATAATACACAGTGTTGGGGAGGTGGCAAAATTAATTGAATTGCACTGCACCGCCATCGTTTTTTGCTATGTACTACCATATCAATGTACATTTCATCAAGAATTAATTACAGAGCATCATAAATTGTACAGTCCATAAAAAACCCTGGACATGTTAGAGAGGAATCAATGTGAATGTGTTTTTTTACAAGGTACTGAACAAATTTCCATGGCTACACTGCCATTGCTTCAGCCCAATGATTTGCAGTGCAAGCAAACCAAAAAGTCTAATTTCACTGTTTTTTCCATTTTTGCTTTTTATGATGCCATACGACACAACACAAGTTACCAATGTTTTTCTCAAGTTAAGGTGATACGGACTTCAGGTCAGAGTCCACGGATACGAAATTTCTCTGCAGTCGCAAAAATCTCGAGGGATACTGTCAACATCACGAGGACGTGGTCGCGGTAATCTGGCATGCACTCCCCGACCATGTGGCACTGAATTATTCAGGTGGTGTACGGTGAATTAGATTCACGTGGAGACCCAGCGGGCGAGATCTCCCTGTAGGCGGACAAGTACTGTGGCTACACGAAGGATGGAGCCAAAGAAATCAATGGACATGATTTTTCCATCTCTATTGTCTTCCGTATCCAAGTCTGTATTGAGTTGGTGATTGACTTTTTTAGAGGTGGGTTCACTGGCGATTTCATTCAATCTGAAGCCAGTTTTTAACCCTTAAAACACCAGGGTGATGATCATCAACATGAAATTCTGAAAAGTTCTGCGACTTGTCTTCAATTGGCAAGGCGAGCGTACAGCATGTTTTGAGCATTTTAACCTGATGGGAAAGGTCATCAGCAACACGCTCAAAATCCTGTCAGTGTTGAACTTATTCATGGTGAAAGTCCACTTTGTGGTTTACATGCATGGCCAACAAAATACCTGGTTTCCACCAGTAGGCCTAATGCTTTTTTGGAGAAATTTTGTATTAACTTTATCTTTGAGAACTCGCCCAAAAGTTCCAGGTCAAGGGGTCAAAAGTGACAGCTGAATGAAGTGGATTGGACTTCAGAATCATTTGTTTTGCGACAGATTTGCCCATGTTATGTGATTTTGTAATAATATGCCTGACGGAAAGTTGATCTCATTCCAACTTGTCACACACACTGAAGTCCAAGGCAAGGTGGGGATATAAACCAAGAATGAGAAGTACATGTAGGCAAGTTGAGGTGAAAGTGGACCCATAGTTTTAAGCACCTCAAAATGATTGGTAAAGTAGGCCTATGGATCAGGCTTAGTAATAAGAGATGAAATTATGTAGGCAAGTAGATGAAAGTCCGTGTTAACAACTTTGCAGGGCAGCTGTATGTGGACGCATTTTCACAGATTATTCGACCACAGAAAATCCGCTCTCAGGAGGTCAAATCTCCCTTGGCAATTTGGGGGTATAAAACTAGGATAAAAGGGTCAAAATAGGACATGTTTTTGAACATGTATTGTGGCATACAAGGGGATTTCAAGGTATTTAGTTGGTCACAAAAGGGTGTACTCAAAAAGGGCTCAAGCTTTCTAAGCTTTAAGGGATTTCATTCCTGAAGATAATAACAGGTATTATGTTTAACCGAAATCTTACTAGACTTCCATTACTCCTGACTAAGTACCTTCAAAATCAAGTATAATTGATTTTCTGGAGATAAATGATTTTGACACCAAGTTGGGTTTCAAAAGGCAGGTCAGTGCCAAATTGGTTCGCAATTGAAACTTGGAGCATATCGGCAACACACTTCATTTTCTCTTCAAAGTTCACAATGAAACAAAAGAAAGATTGGCAAAAATTTACCCTACAATAGGCCTAGCTGTCAGAAGAGCAGAGGCCTGTTTCAAAAACTGACTTTAAGCTAATGGTACCATTAGCTTAAAAGTCAGTTTATGAACCACGCCAGATTTTGAGAGAACAGCAATGGAACCACCACTGTCTAATGGTAGTGCGGTGCGGCGGGGCTGCATGTCTGACCATCTACACCATCACTCTGACAAAACCATCCAATACTGCAGGAGATCAAATACAGTAGCATCACGCTGCCTGGCAATGGCTGTAAAGTGATGATCCAGGAGGCAGGGGCCTGATGACCAGGAAGTTGATTCACTTCCCATTATACACATGTAGAAATGATTTATTGTCCCAAGCTGTGCTGACTAAAGGGATATAAAACATGTCGCAATCGTTAACCCTTGGACAGTTTACTCCAGTATTTTTTTCACAATTTTTTCGGAAATTTCTCAAAATTTTTTTCCTAATTTTTTCTTATTTCTAACACACCTCTAACACATTTCTTATTTCTAACACACCTCTAACACATTTCTTATTTCTAACATATTTCTAACACATTTCTTCAGAAGGAAACTCAAGATTCACTGCCCAATGAGCCCAGATGATGAAGTGGTGGTATTTCTGTGGAAATTGAGAAAAAAATTGTCAATTTGCTACTTTTTACCCATTTCAACTTCATATATTTCTCACAGGTGGTCGAGAAATGGTGTAGTGGCTGACCATCAAGGGTCAAAAATACTTTTGTCCTGATGCTGTGAGTGTGATAAAAGAATAAAGCAACAAACTCCACAAAAAATAGACTTGTAAGGATTCTTGCATTTGCACTCAATTCACCTCACCAGACCTCCTCTAAATCTCATGCCTGTTGGCAAGGGACACAAATCAGAAACCTTTGTAAGGGATCACAGCCTGTTTTTGGACAGAAATACTGACTTTGGCACACATGGTATGCCACCCCAGGGAATTAGGGAGAAAGGGCAGGTGAGGAAGCCTGTGGAGGGTTAATGTTGTTTTTAACAAAAGATGGAAGTTTTGATCCCCAGATTTGTTTTGAAGTCAAGCAGAGAAAAACCAGTAAATTAAGGCTATAGGCCTAATTACCTCCATTTGGGTATTTCACAGCAGTAGGCCTATTTAAGTAAAACACCTTAATCGTTTTGAACTTGAGTTCAGAAGTCCTAATCTGAATTAATTGTGAAAATTGTGATTAATTAGGCACACTCTTCCTTGTTTACTTTTATTCAAGCCACAAAAATTACCCAACTTAACCTTTGAAGTTAGAAATCAATAACATAGAATTTATCTACTATCCAGTCCAAAACAGTTCAAATCAAATTTATGATAAATCCCTTTTTTTATAACTAACCAAATTTGATAAGTTTTTTGATGGGCAACAATCTTACAACACTTTAGTTTGAAGTGAGATATCTATCTGATCACTTAACACATCCTTCAAATAAATCTAAACCTGATGCTGATGAAAGAATTCAATTCAAATCAAAATCAAACTTTGAACACCTAAAATTGCCAAACTGTAGGCCTACCCATGACGGCAACTTTTGAAGTTGACCACGACAGATAGCTTTCTGATGATAGCCGGCCTGTTTTACTTTGGATCTTTGCCGCGCGGCTCCACCGCACCACACTTTGTACGTCTGCTATGCTGTGTCTACTGAAGAGTACACAACACGAAGACACATACAGAGCAGTAAGCGATTCCGATATCGTTTGGTCGACAAACCATAAAAGAAACCACATTTAGGAGAAGATCTAAACCGCCAGTTTTACAGAGCTGGTAGATATTAAAATGAAAAAGACGTACATACCTTCATTTCCGTGAGTTACTGTATTAAGTAATCCACATAAAAACAGTAAAATCCAACCGAATTTCGGCGGCATGACCATCCTCGCCGCCATCGCTTTATTTTCTACTGCCGACTCCGACCGACGCTAGCACAACAAGCGGTAATCCGCCGAACTAAACAAACGCGGTAACAATACCAAAAGTTCCCTTTTTGCTTTCTGTGAAAATAATCCGAGGGTTTAGCGAAAATCGTTTCTTTGAAATCCGATTTGACTATTGTCGACTACTTAATCCGCGATTATCGAACAAAATTTTAGACGCACCGCTATATTCCATATGAAAGAGTTTTGGAAAGTTTCTCAATGCAAAAATTTCCGTCCAAGCTTGTCTCAGAGCTGTTGTTCCGGCGGTGGTCTCCGTCGAAATGACTGGCGAGAGAATGGGCCGCAACCGTTTTGTTGGTGTCAATCATTCATTCATTGTTCATATCGATATGCGTCGACCACTAAAAAGTTAAACGCCTGTTATTAGCAATGAGTAATATGTATATATTTGCGTGAAATGTCGAACGGAGCCTGGAATAAGTGCGCGCGTCCAGGGCTACTGTTCCCGTTCTGTAGACTTTGCCTGACGAAAAGTAACTTTGTTGCCATAGAGTTGCCTTCCNGGTTTGGCTTGTGGCGTATGGATTGCTCACCAGCCGTCGACATGGAACTTCAAACATTACAGAATGATTTGGTAACACTCGGAAAGAGAAAAAGAAGCGTTCTTCAAATGCTACCAGACCGATGGGACCGGAAGGGGGCAGCACGGGGCCGACCGCATAGAAAGTCCGATAGTGCTTTCGGTGCCTTTCGGCGATTTGGTTAATGGGAAAATGCGTTATAACTAACTGCCGATAGGCGCCGGTAGCACTATCGGACTTTCTGTGCGGTCGGCCCAGGTCTACTGACAGCGACTGCAACGACGATGGGCAATCAAGCATCCTTTCCGTGTTGGGCGGGGGACTCATTAGTTTTAAACCAATACAATAAATACGTGGTGCAAAATTAAACCATTTTTGTCCGTCACCACCAGGCGCGGATCCAAGGGGGGGGGGGGCAAACCCGGCCCGTGCCCCCTCTATTTTGTGGAAAATCTTTAAAATTGACCGGGAAATTTCGGAATTTTGAAAAGGTGTTAAAATTTGACCGAGGTTTTCCATGATGTGCGCCGGCTGTGCCCCCTCTTTCCTGTGATTCTGGATCCGCCCCTGACCACAGCACAACAACATGCACCTTCGTTGTCTGGGTGTGACCGCGTTGGCGACTTAACGCAAAAATCGCAAATTCTGCGGGAGACATTTTGCGTAGTATGGAAAAAAGCCAGTAATTAGCTGCTTTATGTCGGCCTAATTAGCTCAGATTTATAGATGCATGGGTGTTTTATAACCAAATACTATACACAGACTTTTGTTTGTCCCAAATCCGATTGGTATTGTTTCGTGTTTGGATTAGAATTTATCAATACGTGTTCAGCGGCAGCTGCTACCGTCATCTTATCCACAAATAATTTCGTAATGTTGACATTTTTTGAAGAAATCCATGACGCCTACTTTACTCAATCTCCCAACGCAGCTGTTATGTCCCGCTCACATAAAGCGTTACAAAGTCAGTCACGACCTGATGCGGTCTGCAGTTTCGTCATTTTCGCCACTGTTGTTGATTCGGTCACGAGCGATCGCATTCGGCGAATGCGGAGAATTTGCGATAGAAACCTTGTGAGAAGTTTTCCAGAAAAGTAGCTGATGAACATTCAAGGCTTGACATCACTGAAAATTAAGTCACATTTCGGACCGGATTCGGCAGCAGGCTTCGTTTCGCAGCTGTGATTTTTGACCGCAAGGAATCGCAACAAAATTGCGACAGTGGATACCAGGCTTAGAGAAAATCACCGTACAGCCTGCTCCCAGCAGCAGCTTGCACTTTTGATATGAACTGGATAAGAAAACCAAATGTACTCCACCGTGAACCCAAACTTAATAAGAGACGCGGTATATTGACAATATTGATAGACTTATTTGCCAACCGGTGAGAGCCCCGTGTTGTTTGACCAGGTTTTGAGGACACCGCGGACCAGGCCGTTCAGAGAACGTGGCACATCGATCATCTCTCATATTTCGCGGAGTGTTTAATTTTCTGAGAAATAAACTTCGGCGCATATTTGTTCGTTTGGTGAAGACATGTTATGTTGGTTTACAAGCCTAATGGAGGGATTGTGGGGGATGAAAATAATAATTGTCCAAGTGATCGATGCCAAAACTAGGCCTTGATCATGGTATATGGGCCATGAAATAAATATGTAGCTTTGGTATATACAGTTATACACCAAAATCGCAGTTGTAAGGTCACAGAGACTGCATTTCTGGAGTGGAGACGGCATTTCAAAACTCAAATTGCAGATGGGTGGCGAAAGTAGCGGTGTGGTCGCCGCCATATTGTTGTTGTTGTTGTCGTTCAATTATCACTAATGGAAAGTCAGAAAAACATCGACATTCCATCGCGTCAGGTATCTGAAATTGACATCAGAAGATGCTAGTTTGTCAGTTTCACGAGGGTTCGGTGACAAACCTCACATCGACCGTCAGAAATAGATACGTGTCCAATTTGACCTCCCAGTTGGTGAGGGGTGTCGAATTCTCCCAGCAGCAGCTGGATGTCGCTGAATCAACTTGTCACTGTACCCAACCCGTTCGATTCCGAGAAAAACTCGACCTTCCACTCAAACCTTCGTGACACTCATTTGTTTGCATATACATAGAAATTTTATCGTTTCCTAAACTTATCGCTCCATCAACAACTCCACGCGGGCCGAGTTACCACGGCGTTTCAACCCTGACTAATAAGCGACTAATAGTCTTTTTGTGGTTTCCTTTCCCCGCTTCACGATTACAGTAGGCCTATTAAAACAAACAGCCAAAGACGTTTTTCAGAACTAGGAATTAACAACTGCCCCCGCACCACACTGTTCCTCATGAATCTCACCTCCAGGTGACTTTTCCAACCCGGAAATTACAAGAACATGTTACGCCTGGTCTCTAGGGACGAGGTTAACTTCCTACCGCATGGGTCGCATGTACTTTTGATTTTATGTCAAGTGTGTGACTCCTCGAAATTTGCACCGCGAAATAAGTTTGTCCTCATTTTTGTCTTTAGATTAAGTTCGAACAACACTGACTCTATCAATCCGTAATGACCTTTATGAACTGTAGGCCTAAACTGTAACCTCAGTCACTGGCATCCCTCTGCGAATAATCCCTGTGATTATCCCTTTTTGGCGGAAAATACCGCCCATACAGGACGCAGCAGGCCTAAGAAAGAGCGCAGAACAGCAGCACCAAATAGGTTTAACCCTTTCTTTGTTCAGACCTCGGCAGACGCGGGCACAGGTCGTTAACATGGCGGCGAGTCCGACCATTTCCGAAGTTTCGGAAATTTGGCTTGACGCTTTACACATCAGGATTGAACTGAACATCGGAACTCGCAACATCGGGCGTCCTCCCGGCTTCTATTTCAACATGTAGACTTTTTTCTCCGACAAATACCTAAAATATTTCGGCCAAGTCATCACGAACAAAAAGTACATTTCTCATATCATAAACAACTTTTATGTCCGTACATTTCAAAGAATAGAGTGGGCCTATCGTTTGATCTCGAACCCATGTCAAGTGTTTCCTTTGAGTGTGAGTATTTCATGCTATTGTAAATATTTTCCCATCCCGGCATGGTCAGAAACGGTGTCAGTTGATAAACGATTCCTCTGATGTGTACTATCTGACTTCTCCTAAATGTGACTCAGTCGGGTTCTATCCGGATCAAATCCTCGCCACGCTGTTCGGATTCACAAAAGTCACGAAAACGAAGATTTTGTGATAAAAGAGTATGAAAAGTTCGAAAAATTTGTTACTGCGTACTGAATCCTGCTTAGGGTTCGGTTACTAGATAGCAGCGATGCCGCTGAAGAAATATCTTATACAAAGAGTTATTTCAATTTTACCAACGTTGCCAAAACACAACTAAACACAAAAATAAATTTCGTTCCCTGATATAAACGCCGTAGGTAAATGTACACTCGTCACTGATGTGATGTGAAGCTTTCAGAAGACGTTGCTCGGCGAGGGAAGTTCCGCCAATCCAAAACAGCTTTGTTGTTGAAAAGCCGCTGTTCCTCCCGCGGCGCTAGGCCTACATTTCATTTATCCGCGAATATAGGGTTACAATTCACGTCTTTCCAGGGGCCAATCCGCAAAACGTAAATGTAGACTACTTCCAATCTCCAATGCAGAGGTAAAACGTTTTGAGCAACCGAAAACACGGAATGTCGTACCTCTGGGCTAGGCGATTGGCCTAATTCATCAAAGCTACACAGCACCCAAGACTTCTATCATCAGTGATAATCCCTTTTTTAGACAAAATCTTGGAGAATGGTGGCGCGCCTGGGGGATTTGGGGTGCGTACGCTCCCTTCCCATCCCCTACCCATAAACGTCAGCAAATTTGTGACGAAGCACGCACTAAGT
>NMRB01000385.1:372879-409008 GCA_002633025.1 Notospermus geniculatus | reverse complement strand
CGGTTCCCCCTCCTTCGAAATAGGCTTGCCACGCATGCGCGGGCAAGCCTAAAAATAGTGCCAATGGCACTGTGCCCGCTTGGCTTGAAGCATGGTGATGGCCAAGGGAGAAATAACGCTTTGTTTTTTGGTTTTGGCACCCCTAGTGCCGTAGTGGTGAAGTCAAGAATTAGATTTTACCGAACATTCATCCAGGTTGTTACACTACAGCCTAGAGGTAGATACATGTATGTGCAAAGTTTCAAAGCAATAGGGGAAAACCATTACAAAAAGAGTCGATTTCGTAATTTCAGGCGAACTTTGACCTCTGTGAACTTGGAAAGTAGGTCAAATTAAAAACTCAAGTGCTATATTGTATGTATCCTTATTAGATATACCCATGAAAAAAAATTGGCAAAAATCCATCTCTCGGTTAGGGAGAAATAGCACTTTCCATGATTTTGGTTTTGGCCCCCTAGTGGCTAAGTAAAGAATCAGATTTCACCGAAGTTTTGTCTGTAAGTTGCTATAACCTAGAAGTACATGTGTACAAAGTTAACACAACAGTTCAAACCATTATCATATATAGCCCTTTGAAATTTTTCACAAAACGCCCCCTGGAGGCCAAAATAAGAATCCAACCGTGCTCAAAATCGAACTCGACCTAGATCTTAGGCCCATATATACACCCACCAAAGATCAAAAAGATTCGTCAAAAAATAAAGGCGCTAGAGCGCTAACAAACCAAAAGTTTACGGACGGACGTAGTACGTACGTACGTACTTACGTACGTACGTACGTACGTACGGATTGACGCACGACAGACCACCACTCAATGACCCCAACCACAGCATAAGCCCTGCTGGGCCTTGCGGCCAAGCGGGCTAAAAAGAGTCCGGTGCAAGAACACGTGGAACAGCGCATCGAAATCTTTGGTGATGGAAGATCATGCACAACTTAGACAATCATACCACTTTCGTGATATTTTGCTACGAATCGAGTGGCCAAGCCAAGAATCGAATCGAACCGAAACTTGGTGTCATAGGTCATATGACGTAGGGGTATGCACCAAGTTTCAGATCAATAGCCGCAGCAGTTATGAAACACACCCTGCTAAGGCTGCTTTTCCACGAGACGTTTGCGGGCGCGAAATAGGAGGCGGGCGCGGGTGGAAAAATGGAACCAACGTATTTCCCATTACTGTTTCACCCGCACCTGCTCCCGCCACCGAAACCGTGTCCGCAAACGTCTCGTGGAAAAGCAGCCTAAGAGACGACGACGGACAATGGATGCTGCACCATGACAAAAGCTCACCTCAGGTGAGCTAAAAAGCAATACCGGTACACACTATAGTATAATAAGGAACAACTGAATTTCTTACCTTTTTCCTTGAGGTCCGTTTGGCACTCTGTACAAACATCAACAAGGTTCCAGTTCAATCATAAAATTCTCATCGTATATTATCCTGGAAAATTAACAAGTAGGCTTACATAGTAGAATCTTTTGAAGTATGAGAATCAATCCTCGACAGGCAATCAATGTGATGGGTTCAAAGCCAAACAAGATAATCCAGGAAACTCTCTTTGAATTTGAACAGCAAATGCAGGAACCGGAATGGATCGTATTTAAAAGGCCTTGAAAATTATCCAGACAGTTCTTGGATTAGGAAAGTATACCAGCTTAGCAAGATTTCGGAGTTCTTTCTTACTCTCCCTGACATGCCTGAGAAGTAACTGGCCAGTTCTGGAACTTGTTTGTTCTGACATGTCTGAAAGGTGCAGAGGAGAAACCCACTCATAAGAACCTCACTGAAACTGTACACTTAAAGCCCGTCTGTATTGAAATTTTACGGTGTTTTCAAAGTGTTAGGAGAATGCAGGTAGAGGGCCCACAGGCCATAGTCTCCTGAATGTTCCCAAAATGCTTCACTCGTTCCCAGTGGCCTCGAGCATAATATAGTTACGCTCTCAACCACTGGCACAGATGGGGCCTAAACATGTTTCTGAACGCTAGTTGGCGCAAACTGTCATCAACCAATCAACGACCAGTATTTCTCGCAACTAGGGGAAAACATGAAACATTTTCTTATTGGCTGATCGCTCATTGGCTGGTTGATCGAGCGCGTTCGTCAACAACTGGTAGTGACATCTAGTGTTCAGAAACGGACTTTAACACCAAGTGTTTCAGTGGTTGAGGGTGACAGCTTCGAGTGGAGGCCGATACCACTGAAATATTGAGTGTACCAAAATGCTTGCATACATACTTTTCAAAGAATCAGCATCATGTTCAACATAGAGCACAAAAAAATGACACACAAAATGACATTACTAGTATACTACAAGTGAAGTCGTCTCCGAATTTTGCAAATTTTCGACCCCAGGCACTTTATAGTAGAGATCCCAGAAGTGAATGAGCTGGATCCTAATTATGGATTATTATGGATCCTAATTATGGATAATATGGATCCATAATTCACAATTTTATGGTATGCCCCACGGCCTAATTCGGATCCAGCTCAATTTACTTCTGGGATCTCCACTAGAAAGTGCCTGAGGAAGACCTTGGTTGGGGTCAAAAATTTGCAAAATTCGGAGACGACTTTACTTTATCAAAGAATCAGCACCTAGTTTTCAGCACCCATCGAGAAACTGCAGGCTGAGCTCTAATGTATTCAGATTTACCGGTAGTTAGTAGATTTTACACTACTGGTACATGCAAATGTCGGCAAACGAAGCACTCACTGAATTGAATACAGTGGCTTTTTACCCTGATCCTGCCAATCATTTCCTGTTCGACAGCCTACAGGTATGTCTACTGGCATGACTGGTACCGTAATTTCCAACATGCACTGCTTCCTTGGTGGCCAATTTTAATGAGCCATGGTAATCAGCAATGCCAGCTGCCTGAACACATATACAAATATTTCCTGATCTGACCAAAGATTTAAAGGGGCCCGGTACTGCCACCTTTTTGCGACAGTCGGCGCCACCATCGCCGTGTGCGCCACTCTCCAACCCCAGGGACTACCCCCGGGCCCCCCACTCAGGGGTCAACCATACCGCATGCTCGTTCCAATTTTCTCAGGAAAAGGGGTCATTTTCGGCAGCACTGTTCGGGAAAAAATTCCCGAAAAACACTAAAAATAGGGGTACTTTGAATGACTTTTCTCCCGAAAAATTCTTAAAAAGGGAGTCAAAAGGTTCTCTTCCCGAAAAAATAATAAAAAGGGGTATGAAAGTCCTATTCTCAATGAAAAAGCTTGTAAAAAAAATGGTCCATGGACCATGTGCTCACCTGGGTGAAAGTTCCAGAAAAAGAAATGACAAATGTTAAATCGAAATGTTCCAGGGGCCTTCAGTTCCAGGGTCATACGATTATGGTCAAAATTTCAGTGAACATTCCAGTGAACACTAACAGTTCAGGAGTTACTGGACTTTGAACTTTGGTTTTGGCCACCTGGTGGCCAACCCAAGAATCAAATCGGACCGAAACTTGGTGTCATAGGTTATCTGACATAGGGGTATATATGTACCAAGTTTCAGGTCANAAGGGGTGGAAAATTTCCCTTGGTTCCTTCCATAAGGGGGTCCTTTTCAAACTCAGGAACAAGCATATGTGTACCCTAAAAGTAAGGAGTGGGGGGCCCGGGGGACTACCTATGTTGTAGATTGCATACTGTGCTCCTTTAAAGAAGATAGGCATCAGCCAAGGCCAAAAAAATAAATGTTCTGTTTCTGATTTCCGCGCGCATCAGCTCTAACCCCTGCGCATCAAGAGATTTTTATTCTTCATTTTGAATGAAATTTGCGATTTCTTAGATCCCCGCGCCATCTGGTGTGAACAAAATAACGAGCGACTTGCTGAAAATCATCTGTATTGCTTTATCATGTCTACATCCACAATGGTGGCCGACAGACAATAACAGTGTCAATTAGGCCTCCAACAGAGAATACAATACATTTTATGACATAAAAAACTTTTGTAAAAAAAAAACGCATCACCGCATCAGTT
The DNA here is from genome assembly GCA_002633025.1 of Notospermus geniculatus. Lineage (NCBI taxonomy): Eukaryota > Metazoa > Nemertea > Pilidiophora > Heteronemertea > Lineidae > Notospermus > Notospermus geniculatus. Next base: position 405,018 of record NMRB01000385.1, on the reverse strand, counting down.
TTCTTCTTATCATGAAACCAGAAACAGAACATTAATTTTTTTGGCCTAAACATGAACAAAATAATGCTACTGAAGCCATTCCATCCAGATCCTACCATTTTTTATGCATACAGAGCTCTATCTACCATTACATTTATGTCTGATACCTACACTATATGAATGTGCACAGGATGACATAAACCAGCTGCACCTAACTTCGAACTTATAGTTTGTGGGCCTGGGAATGCAAAATTCCATACGAACAATTTATTTAGGCAGCACCACAGGCGATATTTTTAATTGCTGAAATTATGTTTTCAACGTTGATCCACTCCAGGTATTGTCCTGGAAGCAAGGTTTACTGGAAATAACATTGATGAATGTCAGGAGGCTGCATCTTCACTGAGTTCAGGTCAAGACTTGCAGGCTGTCAAGTCAGTTCCCATCAGTTTTTAGGAGGAATTTTAGGAACTTTTTTACTCATTTTTAGGAAATCTAGGAATTTTTCCATCAATAGGAAAATTTTAGGAACTTTCCACCTTATTTTGCAGTGGCGGATGCAGGATTTCTGTCGAGGGGTGGATTCCAAAGGTAGAGGCCCCTGGAAGTGCGTGCCCTCAAGCCGCACACTTCACCACCGCCGATTTGGCGGGGGGTCTGGGGGCGCTCCCACAGGAAAATCTTGAAAATTAGAACCTCTGAGACACCATTTCCCGGTATCTGAGGTTGAGAACGTCTTACAAAACATTTTGTTGAACAGTGTAATCTTCCTGTTCCTATGGCACCCTCAGCCAGTCAGATGCCATGCCTCTTAACATTTCGAAACAGTGCAAACGTACACAATGCAATACCAGTGGTAGGCCATCAGTTGTCCCAAGCACTGCAGGGAAATAGAGTTTCCTCAAAATATGGATGATGACTGTCACCATCTTCTATATTATAAGAGAGAAGGCTCATTTTTTGAGTCGCTCCTTCTGGAGATTGGGCAGCATCCAAGTAATGAATCGTGGTGTGATGTGAAACAGTCAAACAATTTGCAGACAGGGTGGGGGTTCTATATGTTGGCGAGAACAGAACATGAACAGAAGGATTCTGAATGATTGAAGGCATGACAAAAAATGTAAAGGGCAGTTCGAGAGTGACTGGAGACAAAGTGGCAATGAAATTACTGGATAGTGTTGGAAAGGGCTTCATCATTCAGGACCTCTGCAATAACTCGCTATTCAGTCCATAAAATTCTGATGTGCGGGTAACTTTGCTAGTAGGACGGGTAACTTTGCTAGTGAATACATAAGAGACATGGGCGGGTGCTACGCCACAAGCGAAATGCTTGATGTTTAAAGCAATAAAAAATTGATATCTTTAGTCGCCGAAGGGGGGTTCCAACCCCCAGAACCCCCGTCTATATCCGCCCTTGGGTCAGTCATCAACAGGTTAGCAGTAGAATTTGCATGTAGACATCATGAACGACACATCGACATTGGCCTTTGCACTCGACGGCCCATTAGCAAAAAGAGAAAATAAGGAATTTTTAGGAAAAGCGGCCAAAAATGAGGCAAAATAAGGAATTTTAGGAACTCAAAAAAATAATTAGGAATTTAAGGAAAATTAGGAGCACTTGACAGCCTTGGCTTCTCCTCCCTTCAAGGATTGTTGATTTTCTGAGTTTTAGTGAAAACATGTTCTTCAGTTGATCTTTTGTGGTCGAAAGTGAACGAAAAACCTTTTTTACTTGTGTGGTCTTCCACTGTCTTCTTGTTTCAACTGAAACTTTTACTTTTCTTTAATTTCAGAGTTTGACATCTCAAAAGCTGAACCTTTTTTAGTTTCCATGGCAACTGGCCACCTTCTATGACAGTGCAGTATTATACCAAAGAGAAGGCGAGCACAAAAATCGACACACGATATGATAAAGTATAAAGTCAATTTCCAGAATATTTAGCAAATTTTCGACCCCAACCGGGGTCTTCTTCAGGCTGGAACTTTACAATATGAAACATTGTAAGTATGAAACTATTGTAAAGTTCCAGCCTGAAGAAGACCCCGGTTGGGGTCGAAAATGTGCTAAATATTCTGGAAATTGACTTACTTTATCAGTGCAGTATTATACATCATATTCTGAAATAGTGATTTTTCAGGCTCTTCAATCAAGAACACCACCACTTACTTTTATTGAAGAGTTGGAAAATCTCATTTTTTGACGTTTAAAACAAAGCAGCTGCTGAGTCGGTTGCCATGGAAACCCACAGACAGGATCTTCGATTCGAAAAACCGGGTGAGATCAGTATCCTTGAAATTGAAAACATAAGTTTCCCAATTTCTAGAGGATTTCGATGATATTTTAAGATTAAAAAGATTGATTTCCTGGAAACACTGCACTTTCAATATCCGTTCACCGCAACCAAAGTTATGGCAATTTTGAGAAAATTTAAGTTGAATTTGTACAACTTAGATTTTCTAATTTTTATATTAAGGGATCTACATCAAAATAAGGGTAATATAGGGGGGCCTCCGTGGCGTTAGTATACCGGGGCTTTACTCGAACTCGAGGGTGTGTTATAGGACCTCTGGGCTAAAGTTTAGAATCCCCGATCAGAAGTGACGTTAGGCCTAGGCCTACTCCATGCCCATGGCACACAATGGAAATCCTATTGTAGGCCTACGTCAATGCGCATGCTGCGGCTCCCTCCGTCGTCAATCGATGACCTTTTTTTGGGCACTGATCGGGGATTCTAAACTCGTTCCGACTCTGTAACACACCCACCACGGCCCCTGCAATGCATGCCTCAAGTCCCTGTGGTCCGATGAAACGAAAGGGTAAAATGACAGGTCACGTGACGTAACAAAACATGACAAGAAGAAAGAAGACATGTCAAAGATGAATGAACCGGCAGCTTCGGTCATTTTTCTCCACAAATACGCATTACAAGTGACATCAGATGAGTGCAACCTCAAGTGTAATCGAAATCTACAAGTTATACAAACCTTTTTGATTGTCCAGAGGAGAGAAACTGCAGAAAACGAGTTCTTTTATAACCATTTGTCACAAAAGCTTGCGGTTTCATGGCGTTCTGCCATCTTGAACATTGCGTGTCACGTGACATTTCGGGCACCTGCCGAAACATCTAAAAATACTACAGATAATTCTAAAATTCTATTAAGATAAAATTTTGGCTTTATGTATAAAATATATGTTGTAAAATGTCTACAATGGTATCAATTTTGCTAAAAACTATTTTTTAAATTGTTCGGAAACAAGTCGGAAGACTTCGTGAACAACAAAAGTCCCGGATGTATCATGGCAGCCTTTCTACATTTTTGTTGGTGATGTGTTATGAGGTGAAAATAGCCCAAAATCTCCGTGCTTTAACCGTTCGATTGAGCTGTTGAAGCAACCAAATACTAAAGCATTGATGGTAATGCATGCAAGGAAATATCCAAGGCTCAATGATGGGTAAATAAGACAAAAAACGTCCTCAAAAAATGGACCTCCGATTTCTGCACGTCCGCCATGATTGTTGTCAAAATCCCTCCAGATTCGAGTCCCATTTCACTAATTATCTCCAAAATAAATAATAATACATGCTCATTTTGCTTTTTTTCTCTTCCACAGGTATTATAGCCGAAATGAGACTCATCCATACGAGGTAATTTGGTGTCAAGAGAAGAAAACGACACCCTTTAATGAAGTGATGAAATGCATGGAGCCAGACACATAGAAATGTACAGACTACGTTCAGGTTCAAAAGAGGGTGCACCACCAGAAAAGACCAGCATCAGTCCAACTTTTATTGCAACAGCAGTCATCTAGAGGAACCAATGAACACACCCACACAAAAAATCTGAGCAAATTACCTCAATTTTTGTGTGTTTTGGATGCTAATTTACTTAGATATTTTTTCAGACATTTTGAAGTTTCTGATTAGTAAATCACGATATTTCAATATTTTGAGAAAAGATTGATGAATCGGTCTTGAGCTGTTTACTACCCTAGACCATCATGGCTGTTTTACATGAATTTCATTAAAGTTTAATCACCTGATGAGTTATAGAGTAAGGGCATTAGTGTCTGGGGGCAGTCCAATTCAAAGTAGGGTACCTTATTAAAAATCAAGGGCATCTAGAGGAATAAAACAGATTGGATTTTGTGCAAGCCACATTGCACTTTATCCTAAAGCTTGAAATTTTGGAAAAAAAATTATTTTTTTCCTCAGAATTTCTGGTTAAGTGGAGTTGGTGACAGGGGCTTCACGTTCCTTAGTCTGTCAACTCTTAAATGTTGGCAATCACATGCATCAATATTGAGCTGTTTACTACCGTAGACCATCATGGCTGTTTTACATGAACTTCATTAAAGTTTGATCACCTGATGAGTTAGAGAGTAAGGGCATTGGTGTCTGGGGGCAGTCCAATTCAAAGTAGGGTATCTTATTAAAAATCAAGGGCATCTAGAGGAATAAAACGGATTGGATTTTGTGCAAGCCACATTACACTTTATCCTACAGCTTGAAATTTTGGGAAAAAATTATTTTCTTCCTCAGAATTTCTGGTTAAGTGGAGTTGGTGGCAGGGGCTTCACTTTCCTTCAGTCTGTCAACTCTTAAATGTTGGCAATCACACATCGCCATCGCCATAAATCTTTCTGAACCTGACATCACTCCCAAGGTCATCTAACTTGATCGATCATATGGTCTGGTTGTGATTTTGATACATTATGGGCTGCCAGAGTCTATGAAATGGGTCTTGCTGCTGTACTGTGCTGTTGAACCCAGGAGTGATATTTGCCCATAAAACCATCCTTAAAATTGACCATAGTTCTCACAAGCTGTAGACTGTTTAGTTACGTTTAAGTTGCGCAATCTCTATCAGTATAGGCCTATGCAAGAATCTTCTCTATAGTCTAAAAGTGATCATTTGGGTGGTGTGTCTGGCTGGGAATGGTTCTTTCATGAACTCACTTATATGGTTGATTCAGCGGCAACCACAGCTACCTAAGTCCCCCTCCCTGCCTTCTGGTACCCTCGATTGACCACAGGATTTGACACCAAGCAACCAGTTCTGCTTTTGGTCCCAACTATGCCCTCTTTCTAAATACGGGCACCATTTACCCACCTCCATCCCTGCATATAGGTATCAAACCCACTTTTGATCCTGGCCTGTACACATTTTGTTGCACCACTGACTGTGGTGTAGTGGCTCAGGTCTCTGGCTTGCACTCAGGAGGCCACAGGTTAGATCCCCATTTTTGGCGTGACACTCTGGTTAATTCTGTTTACCGGTACCTCAATTGGCTCACACCAGCCAGGGTAGTGCCGCTGCTGGTCAGCGCCGGACGGCCCCGTCCAGTACGCAGAAATGCCAACCGGCACTCGGCCTAAAAAGAGTATTTTCCGACCATCAGAACTAACGAAGTGTGCCACGAGAGATGCTCGCCACGCACACTTCTGAATTTCCTTTCTGTTCCCATTCACCAAATGTACTTCTGGCAGGGCTTCCTGACGCAGTTCTGACCAACAGTAACAATGATAACGGTGGGCTGCCTAAGTTGCAATAGAGTGGGTTGGGGTCATTTTTACGCCAAATGAGCTTATTATTTCGACTCTGAGGTGCCAGGAAATCGCATTTCAGCAAATGTAGATTATAAATTTTTCTGAGGGAGGACCCAGACCCCCCTTCCGACCGGCACTGGTTCAGTCCTGGGCTTAACCATGTTAACCCTGGTGTTGAAGCCAGGGATACCTACATGTAGATGGCGGAGGTGCTGTCTGTAGTACCACTATTATCATGATTATATGAACTTAGTGAAATGTATTTAGTATTACTTCCTGGGAAGTGGAGGTCGATGTGGATTGGTACATGACCCTATAGAGAGCATGCAGGCGATGTCATCAGGTCATGTGATCAATCTGTATCCGCCATATTGGGCAGCAAATGATGTTGTTGACCCAGGTGGCAGTATTCTAGCCAGAAATTTTTCCAAACACTACAGTGTGGGATGACTGCACTGGATTTTCAAACAGGGTGGGAGTGAAATTCAAACAGGGTGGTGTAATAGAAAATCGATTGCAAGTTACATAGGGCCGTATTCAAAAAGGGTGATCATCGCGCGATTAAGGGTGTTTAGCCTAATCAGCGTACAAATTCTGCATTACACAGGTTAAAGGCCTAGAAAACTAATGCCTGATGTCTGTATGGTACTTCACCAGAGGCATTTACCCGCAGGATAATCACACGCGTCTAACTATCCTGCGTCTAAGTCTAAGAGTACAAAGGAAATGTTGAACGATCAGGCAGGCTTGTCTAGAATTTGAACACCACTTTCTTTTGTCCTCCCACACCGAGACGCAGGAATGTTAGAAGCGTGTGATCATCGTGTGGGTAAATGCCAGAGATCAGGCAGCATACATAAGGCAGAACAATAGTTTTCTAGGCCTTTAACCTGTGTAATGCAGAATTTGTACGCTGATTTGGTTAAACACCCTTTTTGAATACGGCCCATAATTTTTAAACAGGGCGGTATAAAATGACCTCTGAATTTTGAACAGAGTGGTACCGCCCTGTGAAACTGGCCTGGCTAGAACACTGGGTGGTGCACATTGTCATCGGTGCAAGTGAAGTGTGTGCGACTTCAACCATGACATGTTCTGTACACAGCGCACTTTGTCGTCGGCGTCAGCATGGTGGACCGCCGGTCAAAAGGGACGTCACAATGAGCCACTGCATGTTCTCTATAGCTACGGAGTAATGTGAAATGCTTTCAGACTGTATGACTTGGTAATATTGGATGATCCTTGCATTATTATGATCCTCCAATATTTCTTGGCGTCTGTGTCTGTGGTTGCAGTTGCCGAAATATAAAAAATGTGATTTATTTTACAGAATATGGATAAGTTCCCATCAAAATCAAAATATAACGATCGTTATTATGACAAGACCGATGAGTCTCCAAGCAGCCGGCACAGGGATGAGAGTCCCGTTGATCGACCCAGCCCAAGATACCAAAACAAAGCATCTTATATTGAAAAAACACGTGAAACAAAACATCTTTACATTATACGGTACCAAATTTCATTGAATTATAATAAACAGTTGTTGAGAAATCAAGATTTGAAGTTCGATGCATTTTTTTTGGCCCACCCGATATGAGCAATCTGGGTAAGTCATTCCCAAGTTGTAGGACTTCAATGATTTTCAGTTTATGCCACCTGGCGGCCATATTGGATGTCCAATCGGGCCAAAACTTCACATGCACATAAAGGTCATCCAGAGGAATCGGAACCAGTCATAGATTTGGTTCAGGCCTCTGGGTAGGCCCATGTGTAATTATCGACAACACTGGCTTGGCATAGAATATGATGGGATGTGGCATAAACTGAAAATCATTGAAGTCCTACAACTTGGGAATGACTTACCCAGATTGCTCATATAACTGACCTCTCTCTGTCACTACAGTATTATGTCCAAACGGGTTTTTTTTTTCATTTGTGTTTCATTTTTCCGTCAGGGCCGACGCTATAGCATTATTGGCCCTGGTAAGTTCGGGTGTGTTTGATATATACGCTCCGTGTCACGGCTCGTTCGAGCCTGCCCGGGTCCACATTTGGGGAAGATACGCATGTGCAGAAAGCTGGGCGACGTTCGTCATGTCACGCATGAGATCACTCATGCCACTTCACTGATCACGACGTCATGACGTTGTGCATTTCAATCTCGGCAGCAGTAGGCCTACATCGCACGATCACGCAGGAGGTAACTGTATTCGAGGCTGCATTCTCGAAAAATTATTTACATAACCATATCACAGCAGCGTTCCGCATTTGATGTTAGTTTGCTTCGCAGATTGGCCGCGTCGCGGCGTTCCGGGAACATGGCGTCTAGAGGAAGCCACATAGCACATTTGAGTGATCTGGGTCAAGTCGTTCCTGAGTTATAGCTCATTTGATGATTTTCGGGTTATGCCACCTGGCGGCCATATTGGAACCTCAATCAGGTCGAAATTTGACGTGCTTGTAAAGGTCATCTAGAAGGAGGTAAATATCAAGGTAAATATCAAGTTTGAATGCTCTGGGTCACGTCGTTCCTGTGTTATAGCACATTTGATGATTGTCGGGTTACGCCACCTGGCGGCCATATTGGAACCTCAATCAGGTCGAAATTTGACGTGCTTGTAAAGGTTATCTAGTAGGAGGTACATATCAAATTTGATTGCTCTGGGTCAAGTCGTTCCTGAGTTATAGCACATTTGATGATTTTCGGGTTACGCCACCTGGCGGCCATATTGGAAGTTTAATCAGGCCGAAATTTGACGTGCTTGTAAAGGTCATCTAGAGGGAAGTAAATATCGAGTTTGAGCACTCTGGGTCAAGCCGTTCCTGAGTTATAGCACATTTGATGATTTTCGGGTTACGCCACCTGGCGGCCATATTGGAACCTCAATCAGGTCGAAATTTGACGTGCTTGTAAAGGTTATCTAGTAGGAGGTACATATCAAATTTGATTGCTCTGGGTCAAGTCGTTCCTGAGTTATAGCACATTTGATGATTTTCGGGTTACGCCACCTGGCGGCCATATTGGAAGTTTAATCAGGCCGAAATTTGACGTGCTTGTAAAGGTCATCTAGAGGGAGGTAAATATTAAGTTTGAGCACTCTGGGTCAAGCCGTTCCTGAGTTATAGCACTTGGAAGATTTTCAGGTTACGCCACCTGGCGGCCATATTGGATGTCTGATCGGGCCGAAACTCGGTAATTTTGAAGGTACCCCTCTTATACACGTTCATGCAAGATATGAAGATGTTCAGTGAAATAATGAAGAACTGTGGCAGGTTCGTTACTTTTGTCGAACGTTGACCTCTGTGACCTTGAAAAGTACGTCAAATCAAAAACCCGTTATATATTATGTTATCAAAAATTCATAAGCGAGCGAAAAATGTACAACATACTGAAATTTCACGAAAAAGCCTCCTTTTCTCAGCTCTGTAGAGTGCGTAATATCCATCGAATTTCGTTGAACTCGCCATCAAACGGAAGCTTGAGATGTGCTCTCTCATTTCCAAACCTAAAATCTAGAGCTAAGTCCCAAATTATGTTGACAGATGGCCCTGAAGTAACCAATGTTTCATGGGTCCCAAGCACTCGCGACGAATGGTCCCCACGGGTACACAGTACTCACGGTACTTAAGTTACCGACAGGTGGCGCTTTGCCTTATTTGCATAAAGCCCGCCACAAATTTACGTGATTTCTTTACAAACTCCGCCTACTGTGTTCCCATTGGCTGGAATCGTTTCTCGGAAATCAGCTGTAATAAAATCTTGGTAACGGTTTAGAGTGTTGTGGACATGACTTATAAACTTGCGTATTTAGATTCAACGTTGAAATGACAGCAGTAAAATTACCCAGTGCCGAAAGATTGTACTTAATATACATGCGATCACGTGGCTACTTCCGCCGTAGCCACGGTGACCAGGATGATTGACAGCGACAGTGGCAGCGCAGTGATCGCTGTTGTTTACAATTACTAGTGGCGCCGTCTAGCGGGATAGGTTTGCCCGAGACCACCATTCGTCGCGGCGGTGTGGACTGGGACAAAATAGTGTTGAATTGTCTCATCTACAGAGTAATATTTACTACATGTGTTTGATTCATCAATCTTTTCGGAAAAGGGACGCCAGACAGAATGACACCAAAATTGTCTCAATCGGTTGGAGATTAAGCACATAATTGGATGTAGAAAGTTGGTGTTTTTGATGAATTTTAGTTGTACATTTTTCGCTCGCTTATGAATTTTTGATGTTATGTATCCTAATACGATACACCTATGATAAAAATTTGGAGTCATTAGTCATTAGTTCAGGAGTTATTGCACTTTTTGTGTTTTTGGTTTTGGCCACCTGAAGGCCAAGCAAAGAATCGAATCGGACCGAAACTTTGTGTCATAGTTCATCTGACCAAGGGGTATATATGTACCAAGTTTCAGATCAACAGCCCCAGCGGTTACAAAACGTGCCCTGCTAACGGACGACGGGCGACGACAGACGACGGACGCTGCACCATTGTAAGAGCTCACGGGTGAGCTAAAAAGCTTGGTCCCGAGAGTGATGACTTTTGCGGATCCTATTGTATATGACGGTTAACAGGTGTAGGCGGAAGAGACAAAGTGACAACTGCTATGAAATTAACTGATTGTTTCCGTTCAGTTATCATGATTTGGGGGAATGACATTATACATGTTATAGGTGGGTGAAACAGTTGGGAAATTTAGGTTCACGTGGTCCCATAGTGACCATTATCTTTGTGTCGGTTTTTGGCTATGATTAATCATACCGACCTTCTTCTACCTCCGATATGACTCAGTACGGCTTACCTAGACTAGTACCTGATCCTATCAACATGCGCGCTGCAATCGGACGTGGCTTGGTTGGTAGGACCAATACTGACCGCCATTTGGGGGGGGGGAGGGGGATTAGTGACATCATTTGGGAATTTTATATAAATAATGTTAGTTATTTAACGGTTATTTAATTCTCAATACGGCTGACGTACCGGAATGCAGATAGAAGTGACCTACATTTGACCCAGGAGGAAATCCACCAATTACGAAGGGGTTTCCCATGTTAAAAATAGAAAGGTATTATCATGGGTTCCTAACTTACTACCTGCGCCAGCAGCGGCCAATCAGATGGACGAACGCGATGGGCACGTGCTGGACGTAAGGAAACCAGTCGCCGCGTAGCGGCAAACCAGGGAAGTTTGCTATTACATACGCGTTTCACAGCCATCATTTTGATCTTGGACGGGAAATTTTGCCTCTAATTTTGTCGCCTTAGACTGAATTTACAGGAGGAAGACGGGCATTTAAAGCGTACAGGATCGGTGTGTATCAGAACTATGAGGTAAACTAATATAAAAATTTGTCGAGTCGAAGTTTGGAGCATTTGTAACCGACGATGAACCTGTGACGACCGGGTATTCGAAAACCCTGGACACTGGAGACTGGAGAGTGGACAATGAAGAGCGTCATTGTTCTCCGCCACCAGGATTCACATACACCACTGGGGCGAGCCTTCCTTAACATTATAGGGTTTTCGAATCAATCGGGACGCAATGTTCCCTCTCAATGTGACATCCAATCCCCCTACTGCATAACTAGAAGTCCTATGCCTGTTTCTGGTCGATCCCACATTAATCATTTCTTTATGGCTCATCCAACTTCTGGTCTGCCCAGCCCAGTCTGTAAAATGTGCCAGAAAGCCATGATTTTCCCATTGAAGCCCAATTAAAATATCCACAAGGTGGCCTACATTTTCCTCATGCCCTTAAAGGTTACCTGAAACGCATTCCATGATTTTTTTCTCTGAAAAGTAGTTTGAGTAGAAAACAGTTCAGTGAAAGTTGCATGAAGATTGGATCATTAATAACTGTGTTATACCAAATTTCAGGTGTGTTTCTGCATGACAACCAAACAACTTGGTATCCATGGCTGTCCAGGCGGTGGGTTCGTGAGGTCAATTGTGCTGTCCAGAAATCCAAATATTGTCCTCAGAATCAATATTAAGGAAATAACTGCAGTACGACTGACTGAACACGAAAAATACTAGTACATCGAAACTACACCTAACTGCCCGAGTTAAATGAGTTATTTTAATGTTTTTTATATGTTTAAAAAATCCAGTGACATCAAATGTGCTGTTCACCGCTGCCTGACATGGTTGTTAGGGTGTGTAGTCATCCTTTTTAAATTCCCATAACTTGGAAATGGATGATCCGATTTTCACGCGGTTTTCAGTTTCCGGATGCCTGATTAATGCTCTACAGTATTATGCAGATAATCAGAAGTTGATAAAACCGTTTCAGGTAACCTTCAATTGGGAAAGATATTGTACGAACTGCATTTTAGTCTGTGCAATGCTGTTTCCATATAGTTTGGTGTGAAAAAGTCTGGGCCACGCTGTAGGTACCCTATTTCAATTTCAATTTATGTTTCTTCCAACAAGTACAAAATGCACCTTGGGTGCGCAGAAAACTTTTTCTAAACAATCAACATTAGGACCAAAACAGACCTATGATCAGCACAGCACTACCTTCTGTACTCCACTTCTGGAGTTATACCTGTTACTGAAATATCCTAGATGCGATGTTGATCCAGGTGGCGGAGAACAATGACGCTCTCCATTGTCCGCTCTCCAGTCTCCAGTATCCAGCGTTTTCGAATACCCGTGACGTCCCGACCTGTGGCATTAAGAAAATGGCGCCCGCCATGGAGGGGGACAGACCGAAATGTCACCCCGAGAAAACATTGTTGACCGAGGCCGCCGAGGTCAACAATGTTTTTTCGAGGGGTGACATTTCGGTCTGTCCCCCGACATGAAAGGGTGCCATTTTCTATATCGTACCGGTGTAAATGTATGTGTCACAACCCGTCCCTGCGGCTGTGCCCGGCAGCGGCGGAATGCGTGAAGACGACAGATCATGGTCAACCACGATTTGAAAAAAAATCCCTTGCTAAAAAGCTGTGGCTGTGCTAGTCTAGGCCTTAGTGAGTTAAATGACAAAGGAAAGGTGGTAATATTCTTCCAAATGTGACAAAGTATCATTTCGTTAGGCCTACATTGCGTAAGAGTACTGTTAAACTTGGCAGTCCACTCCACGTGCCTTGCGCTGCTGCGATTGAACTTGGTTGCCAGGCGCTGACATCAACACGGGCTGTGCGGACCGGTAGGCCTAGAATTTGTGACTGTTGAACATGCTATTCCCTGTATTCCACTCAACCTTTTTCATGTATTCGTGCTAAACATGCTGATACTACGCCAATCGACACCAGAATATGATTTAATCGGAGCTCGATAGCCTAATATGCGACTTCAAATATTCGAAGCGGTCAAACGAAAAAAACGCCCGCCATTTTGTTTTCCGTGAGCGGTGGACATTGCATCTTGAGCGGGAGACATTGAAAAATGTTCACCGCTCACGTGACGCGTCTCGGCCAATCATATTCACGGATTCTCTCTTGAGGTACGATATACATTATTATCCAAAGCGACCACGCTGCGGGAAAACGAATTTATTAATAGAACATTCTGCTCGGCGAGTTGAAGAGTGTATATCGAAGACAAAGTAGGGCGAAGGCATATTGCGTGGAAATTGTCAGAGCAACAGCGTCAAGCTGTGAAATGAAGTAGTATTTATTAAGTAACGCTGATGAAGAAAATGCTTGTGGCATTTAATTAAGACAAGTAGCATTTATCTAAGATAACACTGTCCCTATCCAGAGTTAACGGAACCAGGGTGGGGGTAGGGATCTTTAGAGGATTTGTTTCTGAATAGATGGTTGTTTTGCGCAACAATGAGTGATAAAGTTCAAAAATAACTGAAAACGGAAGGTATGCCCCTGAAGAACTAAAGGCGGCGGAACGTATAGGCCTAAGGCCTAGCTACAGCGACAGGCGAACGCCAACCGACTCTGCCGCCAAGGTGGAATGGTTGTAGTCAATGTGGATGGTAACTAAGTGGCAGAATGGGTGGTTGGTGAGAGGATGCATTGTCCACGTATGGCCAATGCATCCTCTCACAGACTACAGAGTGTTGGTGTCTGCCCCTCTGTTTGGAATAGGCCTAGAGCAACAGTGGCCCACGAAAAAAACACACAACCGACTGGAAGCCGTAAAATAAGGGTATGTACCGGTAGGCCTAGGCCTAGTCCATGATGTTCTTCTCACACCATAATCTTCTTTCCCTCTTCTTTTCACCCTCTGTTTGCAATACAGCAACATGAAATTCCAATAAAAAGGTCAGATGCAGCAAAAAAGTGACATTTATTGGACAGGACAAGGAGCAGCTCAACCTAGCGCTTCACCTGACCTGACCTTAGGAGAACGCCAGCAGAGGACCCACAGGCCATTAAGCCTCGTGAAGCCGAATCGGTTCAGGGCTCGAAAAATCACATACATGACATGCCCGAATGCCCACAGGCAACCTGTTCAACCACCTGGGCAACAAAAACCAATTTTCAGCCAAATACAACATGCCCGACTGGGCAACTCTTAATTGGATCCCACTCAAAAAATGAACAAAAATTAAAGTAGATTTCCAACCAACCAAACCAAGGGATTCGGGCATCCATCAAGATGAGCTGGGCATCTAAAAACCTGAAAACTGAAAAGACAGGTTGCCCGACTGGCATGACTGGGCATGTAGGCTCCAGAGAATTTTTCAAGCCCTGCGGTTAAGCTCAATGTCATCCTGGGTATAACAGAAATATACCCAGGTTCAATGTTGTCCCAGAGGGTATAGTTCGATCTACAAAAGTAGACCCAGTAGTACCGTAGTTTTGAGCCTAGGAACGAGTTACGAACGGATCTCGTGTGATCAACAGGACCACATGCGATTGGTACTTCTGTTGTATACCTGGGCAGCATGTTCGTGACAAATGCGTGAATTGAAAACATGTTTTTCGATTTGTCATGCTTGTGGTCATGTGACATTTGTGAGAACAATCTCGTCTTCAGGTGCTGTATCCAATCTGGGTATACTTATTGTAGATTGAACTATACCCACCTATAGTTTTGTGTGGCGACATTGAACCTGGCTATATTTCTGTTATACCCAGGACAACATTAACCGATTCGGACCTCGTGAAGGTTTCCAAAATGCTTGCCTAACACAAAGGTACTGTAAAGCATGAAAATTTCGCGTGCAGGAAATTTTCGCGAATTTCGCGATGTGTATGAGTCGCGAAAATTTCCTGTCGCAAATATAAATACAGGCAAGTGATAAATAAGGTCCGTGAAAAAAACTGAAAAAAATGGCAGAGACTCGCGAAAATATCCTGCCGTGAATATGCCTATAAATCGTGATTCCTGAAAATTTCCATCCGCGAAATTATCTTGCTTTACAGTACTTCAAAGAATCAGCACCTAGTTTTCAGTAGGGTTCTCCACTAGTGTAACAGAATGGGCGCGGTGCCCGTTCTAAAACGCAGGATTGACCTTAGCACCCGGTCTAAAAATCTGCCGCCCGGTCAAAAAAAAATCACCGCCCAGTCAAAATTATTCACTTTAAATAACACTGAGGTTTTCCAAGCACCGACGGGAGCTGATTTACGTTCCGAAATGCCGGGAAATCGCATTTCAGGGCTTCTATACAGTACAGGCCATAATTAAAGTCCACCGCGCTGCGTATCCTGCGCGCGGGACGTCCACGTCTCACGCAATGCATGAGATTCTACCCTGCGCGCCGTCTACACAGTCCCTCGCACCTCCGACGCAAGGGCCGCGCGAGGGAGGCGCGCAGTGTAGTAAAGTACACTGTGTGTTAAGTGCCCAGTACGTGCGCAGTACACGCCACGGGATAGATTTCCATTTCTTGGGCGATATTCCCCCGCACACCCCATGTCGGCCTACCACGGTGTGCACATGCCGACATGGTGCAGGCTTCGCCCAAACAGTCACACTGAGATTCTCACAACAATCTCATCTTATCGACGAGGGTTTGATAGTTTTCATGAATCAAGGCTTGTCTTTAAAATATCAGGTATTCATCTCTGGTTGACAGTTAAAAAATTGACTAATTTTGGTGGAAAAACGATGTTTTAGAGCAAGGATTGTGGGCCGATTTTGATGTATACATCCGCGAACATCAACATGACGGCAAAAAACCCCCGGGAAAAACCCATAGAATCGTGATGAAATGTGGTGAAACGTTGGTCAAAAACAAAATATTAGGGCAGTTGCCGTCCCTTCCTATGCAGGAAACAAAACACATGCCACATTTTTACCAACTAACGAACTTACAAACAGGACCAGATCAAAATTTGGGTTTAATCATGACTAGTTACGACCGTGTTTACAAGGTTCGTCGCTAGGCCACATCACTTCCTTCCGTTACCGTAGGCCTATTTGGATCGCTGGTGGGCGGAGTTTCAGATTATTTTGCATAATTTTTTTAAAAATGGTCAAAAAATATTGTGATCTACACTTAAAAAAATAGCACATATTTCGTTTACTATAAAGGAAAGAAAAATATTGAGTAAAACTGATGTTTTTGCGTGTTTATAGCATGCTTTTGTGACTGAACACGTGTTATGATAAACACCTCAGAGATGACAGCTGTCAATCATAGGCCGCCGTGGCATGCAGTCTGTTGGGTGTTTTGGCGACGTTTTCTTCTGCGTGTAGGCCTATGAAGCAATGCGAAATGAGGAATACACAGCAGGACTACTATACCCAGAGGACATTCCCCCATCCGTTCTCATATTTAACAAGATCAAAGGTCACAACTTCGGTGTTTTTCAGCACAGGTAGGTACCGGAATGGCTTTGTTGAGGGGAACGATCTCTACTGCGCATGCACATTTTGACGTTACCTCAATTAGCCGTAGGCGGCGCTGAGACACGAGTTGTGTATCCTCTCCCATGTCTCCAGTCATTCCGATGCTGCAGCTTCAGCTTCCCGGCAAAGAATCAACAAAAAAGGCGGCAGTGTCACAAAAATGCCATTCTGAAATGCCCCTTCAGAGCCACTGCACAGTCGGTGCCTGACACGTGCGCTTACGGCGCACGGCATGATTTGTGCACTGCGCAGTCGGCGCACGTCCCGTGCATGGCCCATGCACGGCTTGTAGAAGACGCTGTGTGTGTGACGTGCACGTACGACGCGCCGTCGGTGGGTGGCCCGCGCGCAGCGTTCACGTGGCACGTGCACAGCAAGTGGACTTTAATTTTGGCCTGTACTGTACATTTGAAATTTGTCTGTGGAGGCCCCAGCCCCCCCCCTCCCGAGGACGCGCGTGCGGCAGCAGCTTCCGATATCAGTAACCGTGTGACGCCACCAGCGCCCGGTCTGTTTCAAACCCTGTGGAGAACCCTGAGCACCCATCGAAAAACTGCCGGCTGAGCTCTCTAAAATGTATTCAGATTCGAGCGGTAGATTTTACACTACTCATTACTAACGTCAGCGAACGAAGCAGTCACTGAAATGAATACAGTGGCTTTTTTTACCCTGGTCCTGCCGATCATTTCCTGTTCGACAGCCTACAGGTACTACATGTAGTATAGCACCCGTACCGTAATTTCAAACATGCACTGCTTCCTTGGTGGCCAATTTTAATGAGCCATGGTAATCAGCAATGCCAGCTGCCTGAACACATCCAAATATTTCCTTAAATCTGACCCAAGATTTAAAGGAGCCCGGTATAGATCCCACGTGACATCACAACTCAAAATGTCCGCCATTTTGGCCGTCAAATGACGCAACGTCACAGCATCAACACAGCATTTTTGATGCAGTTTGGACGTTGTCGGCAGTCATCGGACCTCTTCCACCACTGTCTACATCAAACCGTATGGACGATTCGCTTTGTTTTCAACCCGGTTTTCACACCAGACCAACTACTTTTATGCTCAGAAACTGTGAGAGGTAAAGTGATTTGTTGAGTTTATGCTCCCAGTGGTGTGTACGGGCCGCTAAACTTTTGAACGAAGAACAAGATGGCAGCCTCTATGGCTTCATTTTGACGGCCAATATGGCGGCCACCGTGTTACCTCAGTGGGAAACCTCTATTGCCACTTTTTTGCGACAGTCGGCGCCACCATTGGCGTGTGTGCCACTCTCCAACCCCAGGGACTACCTACGTTGTAGATTGCATACTGTGCTCCTTTAAAGAAGATAGGCATCAGCTAAACATGAACAAAATAATGCTACTGAAGCCATCCATCCACATCCTACCATTATTTATGCTACAGCTATCTACCATTACATGTATGTCTGATACCTACACTGTATGAACGTGCACAGGATGACATAAACCAGCTGCACCTAACTTCGAACTTATAGTTTGTGGGCCTGGGAATGCAAAATTCTATACGAACAATTTATTTAGGCAGCACCACAGGCGATATTTTTAATTGCTGAAATTATGTTTTCAACGTTGATCCACTCCAGGTATTGTCCTGGAAACAAGGTTTACTGGAAATAACATTGATGAATGTCAGGAGGCTGCATCTTCACTGAGTTCCAGGGTTTCCGCCAGAGGGGGGGGGCGGGGGGCCTCAGGCCCCTCCTCAAGTTCATCAAGGGGGGCTGAGCCCCCCCTCAACTTTGCAGAGTAGTGATATTTTTTTAAAGTTCCAGTTTTTCACCAATTGTGATGTGCAAATAATGGCATAAGGTTCAAAATCGCAAATTTTTTTTGGTTGAGGGGGGACACCCCCCTCGAGCTCCCCCGGGCCCGCAAGCCCCCCTCACAATATTTTCTGGCGGAAACCCTGAGTTCAGGTCAAGACTCGGCTTCTCCTCCCTTCAAGGATTGTTGATTTTCTGAGTTTTAGTGAAAACATGTTCTTCAGTTGATCTTTTGCGGTCGAAAGTGAACGAAAAACCTTTTTTATACTTGTGTGGTCTTCCACTGTCTTCTTGTTTCAACTCAAACTTTTACTTTTCTTAAATTTCAGAGTTTGACATCTCAAAAGCTGAACAAGTGTTGTTTCCATGGCAACTGGCCACCTTCTATGACAGTGCAGTATTATAACCAAAAAGAAGGCGAGCACAAAAATCGACACACGATATGATAAAGTATATAAAGTCAATTTCCAGAATATTTAGCAAATTTTCGACCCCAACCGGGGTCTTCTTCAGGCTGGAACTTTACAATATGAAACTGATTGTAAATATGAAACTATTGTAAAGTTCCAGCCTGAAGAAGACCCAGGTTGGGGTCGAAAATTTGCTAAATATTCTGGAAATTGACTTTATATACTTTATCAGTGCAGTATTATACATCATATTCTGAAATAGTGATCTTTTCAGGCTCTTCAATCAAGAAGAACACCACTTACTTTTATTGAAGAGTTGGAAAATCTCATTTTTTGACGTTTCTAACAAAGCAGCTGCTGAGTCGGTTGCCATGGAAACCCACAGACAGGATCTTCGATTCGAAAAACCGGGTGAGATCAGTATCCTTGAAATTGAAAACATAAGTTTCCCAATTTCTAGAGGATTTCGATGATATTTTAAGATTAAAAAGATTGATTTCCTGGAAACACTGCACTTTCAATATCCGTTCACCGCAACCAAAGTTATGGCAATTTTGAGAAAATTTTAAGTTGAATTTATGTACAACTTAGATTTTCTAATTTTTATATTAAGGGATCTACATCAAAATAAATGAACAAAATTACCTGTGGTGTGCTCTTAATTACTACCATTGTTTTATTACAATTGCCGTACAAAAGCCGGTCGTTATTACATAACTCAAAATTGCCATAACTTTGGTGCACAGGGACTTGAGGCATGCATTGCAGGGGTGGTGGGTGTGTTAGCCTACAGAGGTCCAATACCCCCCCCCCCCCCCNCCCCCCCCCCCCCCCCGAGTAAAGGCCCGGTACAACGTAGGGTTGGGTAATATAGGGGGGCCTCCGTTAGTATACCGGGGCTTTACTCGAACTCGAGGGTGTGTTATAGGACCTCTGGGCTAAAGTTTAGAATCCCTGATCGGAAGTGACGTTAGGCCTAGGCCTACTCCATGCATGCCCATGGCACACAATAATGGAAATCCTATTGTAGGCCTACATACAATGCGCATGCTGCGGCCCCCTCCGTCGTCAATCGATGACCTTTTTTTGGGCATTGATCGGGGATTCTAAACTCGTTCCGACCTCTGTAACACACCCACCACGGCCCCTGCAATGCATGCCTCAAGTCCCTGTGGTCCGATGAAACGAAAAGGGTAAAATGACAGGTCACGTGACGTAACAAAACAGAATTACGGTCTTTTCGCCCCATGGACTTTTCGCCCCCATTCGCACCCAGTCAGTTCGCACCATCGGTCGGACTTTTCGCCCCCAAAAATTCGCCTCATAAATCCGTTAAAAAACATGAAAATGACCATGGTAAGTAGCCACAAATCATGAAATGGATTCATTCCCTGGCTATGCTTGGCAGTGCGCCAGACCATGCGACATCCGAACCGCTGATCAGACCCGAGTCAGGGCATGCGCCAAATATAGTTGCCACAATGATGTCATGGGAATCCCAGTGTGCTATCCCCTCAGCCATTGGATGATGCAGTAAAAATAGGTCACATACATTTGAATATGCAACAGTGGTCTTCCCAGTCACTGAGGGTTCCCGCCAAAACATCGTCAGGCATGGTGCTGAAGTAAAAGGGATGGCAATCTTTCTTGAATTAAGTAAATATACAGGTCCTCGGGCAGCACCCACTGCATGGTTATACATCTTTGGAAAGGATATTTTGTCAGGATTACAACCAAATACATTTTACCTTGCTTGTTTTCTTCGTGTGAGAAAGATTCGCCTTGATTAAATGAAAGATCGTTGGCAACTGCACCGTTGCTACGGCTTTTAGCAACCTCAACATCTAGGCCTAATCTCAGTAAATATTCTGTTTAATGGAAAGAAACAACCAAGCAACACTGGCATGACTTTGAAGCATACTCTTTCTGGATCACAGCCAAATACGTCAGAACGCTGGTGAAAAATATCGGCGGGAGTTTTCGGGCAGCGCGATGACGCCCGTCTCATGATATCCCTCACGGTTTCCCGCCAAAACATCGTCAGGCCGCCTCAATCAACTCAAGTGTCACTTTACAACTTGTCAAATGACAGCCGCGGGGTCCGTTGTTCTGGAAATGAAATCCATGTGGCTACTTACTATATCGTCATTTTCATGTTTTTTAACGGATTTATGAGGCGAATTTTTGGGGGCGAAAAGTCCGACCGATGGTGCGAACTGACTGGGTGCGAATGGGGGCGAAAAGTCAATGGGGCGAAAAGACCGGATACCACAAAACATGACAAGAAGAAAGAAGACATGTCATTTAAGATGAATGAACCGGCAGCTTCGGTCATTTTTCTCCACAAATACGCATTACAAGTGACATCAGATGAGTGCAACCTCAAGTGTAATCGAAATCTACAAGTTATACAAACCTTTTTGATTGTCCAGAGGAGACAAACTGCAGAAAACGAGTTCTTTTATAACCATTTGTCACAAAAGCTTGCGGTTTCATGGCGTTCTGCCATCTTGAACATTGCGTGTCACGTGACATTTCGGGCACCTGCCGAAATATCTAAAAATAATACAGATAATTCTAAAATTCTATTAAGATAAAATTTTGGCTTTATGTATAAAATATATGTTGTAAAATGTCTACAATGGTATCAATTTTGCTAAAAAATATTTTTTAAATTGTTCGGAAACAAGTCGGAAGACTTCGTGAACAACAAAGGTCCCGGATGTATCATGGCAGCCTTTCTACATTTTTGTTGGTGATGTGTTATGAGGTGAAAATAGCCCAAAATCTCCTTGCTTTAACCGTTCGATTGAGCTGTTGAAGCAACCAAATACTAAAGCATTGATGGTAATGCATGCAAGGAAATTTCCAAGGCTCAATGATGGGTAAATAATACAAAAAACGTCCTCAAAAAATGGACCTCCGATTTCTGCACGTCCGCCATGATTGTTGTCAAAATCCCTCCAGATTCGAGTCCCATTTCACTAATTATCACCGAAATAAATGATAATACATGCTCATTTTGCTTTTTTTCTCTTCCACAGGTATTATAGCCGAAATGAGACTCATCCATACGAGGTAATTTGGTGTCAAGAGAAGAAAACGACACCCTTTAATGAAGTGATGAAATGCATGGAGCCAGACATGTAGAAATGCACAGACTAAATTCAGGTTCAAAAGAGGGTGCACCACCAGAAAAGACCAGCATCAGTCCAACTTTCATTGCAACAGCAGTCATCTAGAGGAACCAATGAACACACCCACACAAAAAATCTGAGCAAATTACCTCAAGTTTTGTGTGTTTTGGATGCTAATTTACTTAGATATTTTTTCAGACATTTTGAAGTTTCTGATTAGTAAATCACGATATTTCGATATTTTGAGAAAAGATTGATGAATCAGTCTTGAGCTGTTTACTTCATTAAAGTTTAATCACCTGATGACTTAGATAGTAAGGGCATTAGTGTCTGGGGGCAGTCCAATTCAAAGTAGGGTATCTTATTAAAAATCAAGGGCATCTAGAGGAATAAAACCGATTGGATTTTGTGCAAGCCACATTAAACTTTATCCTACAGCTTGAAATTTTGGGAAAAAAATATTTTTTTCCTCAGAATTTCTGGTTAAGTCGAGTTGGTGACAGGGGCTTCACTTTCCTTCCGTCTGTCAACTCTAAAATGTTGGCAATTGCACATCGCCATCGCTGTAAATCGTTCTGAACCTGACATCACTCCCAAGGTCATCTAGCTTGATCGATCGTATGGTCTGGTTGTGATTTTGATACAGTATGGGCTGCCAGAGTCTATGAAATGGGTCTTGCTGCTGTACTGTGCTGTTGAACGCAGAAGGAGTGATATTTGCCCATAAAACCATCCTTAAAATTGACCATAGTTCTCACAAGTTGCAGACCATGGTTTAGTTGTTTAAGTTGCGCAAATTCTCTATCAGTAATGCAAGAATCTTCTCTATAGTCCAAAAATGACTTTATCATTTGTGTGGTGTGTCTGGCTGGGAATTGTTCTTTCGTGAACTCGCTATGGTTAATTCAGCTGCAACCACAGCCTGCTAAGTCCCCCTCCCTGCCTTCTGGTACCCTCGATTGACCACAGGATTTGACACGAACAGGGCTCCCGCGGATCCTTAAAAAGCATTAAAAAACACGAATTTTTGTTTTTTCAGAATTAAGGCCTTAAAAAGCCTTAAATATAGAATTTTTTCACTCAGTGGCCTTAAAAAGGCCTTAAATTTGATTTAGCTTCAGTTTTGAATTTTCATTAAACCGTTTCCCCTTCCTTATGATGTTTTATTCATATCAATTGAAAACTGCCCGGTCGTGAAAGTCGGGATCCCACCCTCAGCGCTAACCTTCAGGCTGTGCTAAACCATTGTGCGAAAAAAATATTCACCGCAAGTTGCAGAACCTACGTGAAAACTCCTGACAACTTGGCCTTAAATTTTTCCTGGACTAGCCTTAAAAAGCCTTAAAAAGGCCTTAATTTTGCTGACCAAAAAGCTGCAGGAACCATGACGAAGCATCCAGTTCTGCTTTTGGTTACAACTACGCCCTCTTTCAAAATATGCGCACCATTTACTCACCTCCATCCCAGCATAGGTATCAAATCCACTTTTGATCCTGGCCTGTACACATATTTTGTTGAGCCACTGTGGTGTAGTGGCTCAGGTCTCTGGCTTGCAGTCAGGAGGTCCCTGAGATCCCCACTTTCATTCAGTGGGACACTCTGGCCAAGTTTGTTTAATACAAATACCTCAATTGGCTTACATGTACACCAGCCTGACATTAAAGCTCGGGATACCTAGCTGGCACAGGTGGATATGTGAATTTCTATCTAGAGTATGTATGATGAGCTTTGTGAAATGTGCTACTCGCAGGAAGTGGAGGTCGATCTATTGCACAGGCCGATAGAGAGCTTACGTTGATGGCATTACAATGTAGGTCATGTGATCAATCTATATCGCCATATTGGACAGCAAATGACGTCAACGACCCATGTGGTGGATTTTGTCGTCGGTGCAAGTGGAGTGTGTGCGACTTCAACCATGACATCAGGGCCCTCAATGACCCGAGGTCTCGGGTCAAATACGCACAAAGTGCGTAGTCTGAAGCACAATAAAAACCAGCAGGAGTCAGTGCGATGTACAAAGATTCACCCAATGTTGTGAACTGACCATGGTTGACCCCTGACTTCTGAGGGCTGACCCCAGAAAAAAAATACACAGAAGTCTCTGACCCTTCTACTGAAAACGCCAGTGAGAGCCCTGTGACATGATCTATTGGTGCACTTTGTCGTCAACGTCAGCATGGTGGAAGTGACGTCACAATGGGCCACTGTACACTCTGTATAGCAACAGGATAATGTGAAGTGCTTTGAGACTGTATGACTTGGAAAGCACTTAAAAGCCTCACGTTATTATGATCATTCAATATGTGACCCTCCACAGCAAAACCAGTTGCATGTCGCTCATAGCTTGGCAGGTTAAGACCAAAGGTTTGTCAGTTTCAGTATTGTCTGTCTATTGTGAAATCTGAAACGATCTATTTCTTCCATTCTCTCCTGGGCTGGGTTGCACAAAACTCATGTTAGTGCTAACTTGGTGTTAGCACTAACTTTATGTCAGATGACGTAAAAAGACAATGGATTTTTACGTCTAACATAAAGTTAGCGCTAACACCAATAGCGCTAACACCAAGTTAGCGCTGTCGTGAGTTTTGTGCAACCCAGCCCTGGTGTCATCTTAGTTCGTTGAGGTTAACCTTCTGAGCGACATGCGACCGGTTTTGCTGTGGACTGTCACACATTTCTTGGCGTCTGTGTCTGTGGTTGCAGTTGTCGAAATAATGTGATTTATTTATTTTACAGAATATGGATAAGTTCCCATCAAAATCAAAATATAACGATCGTTATTATGACAAGACCGATGAGTCTCCAAGCAGCCGGCACAGGGATGAGAGTCCCGTTGATCGACCCAGCCCAAGATACCAAAACAAAGCATCTTATATTGAAAAAACCAAAGAGAAACTTGAACGAGGTAGGTCTGAAAAAACCAAAGAGAAATTTGAACGAGGTAGGTCTGAAAAAACCAAAGAGAAACTTGAACGAGGTAGGGCTGAGTTCTAGCTCATGTCTTTGCCAATATTTCCAATGCACCACTTGACAACCCAGAGGAATCGGAACCAGTCATAGATTTGGTTCAGGCCTCTGGGTAGGCCCATGTGTAGTTATCGACAACACTGGCTTGGCATAGAATATGATGGGATGTGGACACCCGAACCATGGAGGGGTGTACCTCTCCATGGTTCGGGTGTGTTTGATATACGCTCTGAGTCACGGTTCGTTCGAGCCTGCCCGGGTCTACATTTGGGGAAGATACGCATGTGCAGAAAGCTGGGCGACGTTCGTCATGTCACGCATGAGATCACTCATACCACTTCACTGATCACGACGTCATGACGTTGCGCGTTTCAATCTTGGCAGCAGTAGGCCTACCTCGCACGATCACGCAGGAGGTAACTGTGTTCGAGGCTGCATTCTCGAAAAATTATTTACATAACCATATCATAGCAGCGGTCCGCATTTGACGTTAGTTTGCTTCGCAGATTGGCCGCGTCGCGGCGTTCCGGGAACATGGCGTCCAGACAATGTGTCACATATGAGCCTTGAAAATCTACTTGGCAAGCAGCAGGTCCTGGGCCATATGGGATTAATCATCCCTGGCTCTTTGGTCTGTTGCAGGGGACAGTAAGCCGTGGTGCCTTGTACCTTGTGCCTTTGCAAGGAGAAGTAAAAGACACCATCCAGTTACGGAGCACGAGTCCAGAGTAGCTTGCGATAGCTAGCAGGGGTTGCACTAGCCAGAAAAATGTGCTAGCCACTGTGGCTAACTGACTCAATTTTTTAGCCACATTTTAATTGCGTTAGCCAAAAAAATTGTTAGCCACCAGTACTACAGCCTGACCATGTGCTCTTGTTTTGACTGAAGACTGACCACATGGCTTTGTTGTGTCTGGTTTGGGACTGTTCCCATTTCAAGTGTAGGGGTTGCAGGAACCTGTTATATGCAGTCTTTGCATCATAAACATGCTCAGGGATGTCAAAGAATATATCTGTCACCCCTCTTTTGAAACTATGGGCTCTCGCCACGGTGGGGAGGTATGTTGAAATCTTAACGACACCCAGACATTTGGTAGCATTGGCGAGCGGCTAGCGCAATCCCTGAGCTAGCCTCTTCCATACTTACATGTGCCGGTAATACCAGGGCCAATAATTATAATTATTATTATTATTAAAAACCACTTCTATAGCGCTTTACATAAAATATTTCAAAGCGCTTTACAAAGTAAGACACGTAGCATGATTAAAAACATAAAATTCTTCTAGGCCTAATACAAATATTTCGTAAAAAGATGAGTTTTTAAATTGGTTCTAAAAGAATTATAGGAATCAATGGCACGAAGGGACTGGGGTAAACTATTCCAGATCTGAGGACCAGCCACAGAGAAAGCACCGTTACCAATTTTCTTTTTCGTTCGACGTTCCTGACATAAGTTTTGACTGCCGGACCTCAGAGCACGTGCTGGAGCATAAGGAACGATGGCATCTTGTAGATATGTTGGAACTGCTTGGTGCAGGCACTGGTACACCTTAATAGCGACCTTGTATTCAACACGAGCCCTGACCGGCAGCCAGTGGAGCTGAAACAATATTGGTGTAATGTGTGAACGCTTAGGAGTCTTCGTTACGAGACTGGCGGCCAAATTTTGAACCAACTGGAGCCTTTTTATGGCACTATCAGATGCCCCAGCGAGAAGGCTGTTACAATAATCTATATAATAATGGTATGGCTTCATGCCCGACTGAAAAATATGATACAAATAAACTGCTTCTCTCTCTCCAGGATCAAGTGGATCACCAGGCGATCGTCGCCACAACCATCAGGCGAGCTTTCATTCAAGCTCCAGCACTAGCAAGAGCAATAGTAATCATAATAATTATGACCGTGATCATAAGAATGGCCGGGAGGTCTCGACCAAGAAAGATGTGCGATCCGAGGTAGGTAGATCTCCACCACTCTTGAGGTGCGTTCACACTAGGCTTTTACAACGGTTTCAAACCGATTTAAAAGGTTAAATCGTTTTAAGGTGCCACACTAGAGACCCTTTAAATCGATTTGACACCGTTTTAACGAAAACGGTGCACTGATGCGTTTTCACATCGATTTAAGCCAAACCGGTTCAGTTAAAACGGTATCGATTTGTGTGTGACGCCCTGAATGCGTTTTACGCAGGCGCAGTGGCCATCTTCTACTGTGCTTACGGTTTGGCGGTCTGTTTTCACTGATAAAAATCGCTAGGCGGTGGCACTATATCATCAATTTTTTGGGGTTTTCCTCCGTTTGGATCACGGCTGGCAACGGGAAAGAGAGGCTTGCATTACTTTCCATCTGGCGAGACGAGCAGATTTATGAACAGTTGGCCAACATGGACGATGCAACATCCCGATCTAAGAATTGCTGCAAACACGTGGTGGTTACAACAGGACTGCAGAACAGTGCAGAACCTAATTGAAAGCCTTGAAGCATGACAAATCTCATCCTTTTCTTCCTTTCGTACATGATCTTGATCCGCCCTGCCTTGGTTGAGACGGGAGCTCACAGATGGCACATTTTTAATGCGAATTGAGTGTGGCGCGTCTCTGAATCGATTTGAAAACGGTGTGAAAACGGGTGGGTCACACTCGCACCGTTTTCCGTAGAACGTTTTGCGGAAATCGGCTTCAAATCGATTTCAGTGTGAACGCACCTTTGGTCATTGTCACTTGTGCTATAGAGGTTTCCCACGTGACGTCACAGCTCAAAATCTCCGCCATTTTCGCCGTCAAATGACGCAACATTGCAGCATCAACACAGTGTTTAGCACGCAGTTTCAACGTTGACGGCAGTCATCGGCCTCTTCTACAGCAAGCCGTATGGACGATTCGCTTTGTTTTCAACACGGTTTTCGCACCAGACCAACTACATACTTATGCTCAGAAACTGTGAGAGGTAAAGTGATTTGTTGAGTTGTATGCTCCCAGTGGTCTGTACGGGCCGCAAAACTTTTGAACCGAGAACAAGATGGCAGTCTCCATGGCTTCATTCTGACGGCCAATATGGTGGCCGTGTGATGTCAGTTTGACCTGCTCTCTCTGTATCAGAAAACTGGAACTAACATCAGAGTGAAAACTTGCCACAAATACATAAAACAGGGATGGGATTTTCTGCTATTTAGCGGATATCCGCTATTTGGATCCGGGAAAGTTGGGCCTGGAGATTCGTGCAAATCTGCAGTAAAAACTGGGGGGGCATTAGTGCCCCTTTCTCATCCTATCACAAGCCCCAAAGTCGTTCTACGAATCGCCCGCTATTCTGACGAAATCGCCATGAACACGGGAACATGTGCGCTCTCCCTCCGACAGCCACGCCGGCTGTAGTCTACATGGGGACTCCACTTCGAAATGAAAATCAATAATTTATGCACAATCCACATTATGAATTCACGTCTCCTCGCACCATATTTGCGCCCTTCTTCCTGATTGGTCAATCAACTCCAGTCACGAACAGTGATGAATGGAATAGAAGCAGAAAGCGGCGAATCCACTGTCGCGATTTGGGCTTGAGATGGGGTTGCGGTCCCTTGCGATCGCCTTATATGGCAATCGGAAGTCCTTATAAGGTAACCACAAGGGAACGCAACCGCGTCTCAAGCCGAAATCGCGACAATGGATCACCCGCTTAAGGGTGACCATATTTGGCACAGCCTCTGACGTCACACACTCGGCCGGTCAGTCGGCAATTTCCGTCAGTATTCGTGCCAAGTGACTTCCTTGTAATGGCCACCGCTCAGTTCGATTTTTGATCGCAGATGCCGGGAAATTGGGTCTTTTATCCTCCAATTTTCAAAAAAATTTCGTACCAGGCAGGGGGGACACCCCTCTCACACTCGCACTCTCCTTTTGCAGTAGGGGGCAATTTAGCAAAAAAGTTACATGGTAACGAGTTAAACATACTGAGTAGGCCTAATAGAGTATTGAGTGTCGGTCTAGCAGCCTAAGGCTGAGTTTACATGGAGGCACACGCGACACGAACACGCAGGCGAACAATGGCTTCACAAAGGATTCATCCCCATGAAACCTTTGTTTGCCTGCGTGTTTGTGTCGCGTGTGCCTCCATGTAAACTCAGCCTAAGAGATGCAGTGTTAACCTTTTCGCTACCACAGGATTATGTAACCCCCTACACCAGACTCGTCCAGAGGTTTTTTTCCCAAAAATATGGCTAACAACCGGGAAAAACAACGACTGTAGTGCAAGCAGATCGCCGTCAGCAGAAAAGTGCGTCAGTCAAATCAGTCACAACATGTTCTCCGTTTTTTTTTTTTTTGGTTCGTTGTTCATGGTAAATGAGTGGAGCAAAATCCGACTCCACCGCCTGCCCTTCCTGCAGCACCGATGCGCCACCTATGAGACCAAAAGTGGTACTAAACTGTAGCTGACGATCTTAGCTACCTATACACCAGCAGAGATGTGCACCTCCCTCACCAGGGTTTGTATTACAGGCTATTGATTGCCGACGGAAAAATCCGTCAGTAGTGGTGAGAGGGGATCCACAATGCCTGCAATAAAAAGACGTCGCCTATGGTAGCGAAGAGGTTAATTCTAGGATTTCAGAAGGGCATGGTGCAAACTTTGTGAAAAGGGCACTTCAACCTAGAAAAGGGCACTTTTCATTCGCGACATTTCTACTAACAGAATTTGAGAAGCTTGTCAGTTAAAAAGGTCTATGTAACTCCAGTCAACAGCCAATTTAAGCCAGTTTCTAAGGTGGTATGACCAAAAGGGACCACGGGTCTGGGGGAACTAAAACCTAAAAAAAAATTTTTTTTTAGGGGCATGGCGCCAAGGGGTTAAATATGGCACAGTGGCACCCCTTTTAGGGGCATGGTGTGCCGCCACTCTTACACGGCCTAGAATTAACACTGGAGATGTTCTTTTTGTGTGTGAAGTTGTAAATTTCGACTGAAGGGAAGTCAGCGTTTGAAAAATTCTATGGAGCCTACATGCCCAGTCGGGCAACCTGTCTTTTCAGTTTTCAGGTTTTTAGATGCCCAGCTCATCTTGATGGATGCCTGAATCCCTTGGTTTGGTTGGAAATTTACTTTAATTATGTTTATTTTTTGAGTGGGATCCAATTAAGAGTTGCCCAGTCGGGCATGTTGTACATGTATTTGGCTGAAAATTGGTTTTGTTGCCCAGGTGATTGAACAGGTTGCCTGTGGGCATTCGGGCATCTGATTTTTCGAGCCCTGGCCCTGTACCCCCTGTATGGCAGAGGTGTCCAACTTGCTCCCTCAATTCCTTCTCGGAATATAATCGGAGTTTGTTTGTTTCTTCAGGTTCACAAATCAGCCCTGCGCGTGTGTGGAGACTGGTCAGAACACACCAGCTCCTCGGGGAAGAAATACTACTACAATTGTAAAACGGAGGTCTCCCAGTGGGAGAAACCCAAGGACTGGCACGATAAGTGAGTCACTCGAATGATAAAATATTGAGCTGAGAGCCTAGCCCCAAATAAAATAGGGCATCATTGGCTAAATAGACAATGTGTGGTTTCAAAGTTGGTTTTAACACCGGTTTTACAGATGCATTATTAAAGCATTGTAAAACCGGTATTAAAACCAACTTTGAAATCACCCAATGGGCCGTATTCTAGAAGCTTCCTGTGTAAGGTAGACCTTTAGCTATTGTTTGCAGGGTAGAATACAAAAGATTAAGGTCGACCTTACACTTAAGGAAGCTTCTAGAATACGGTCCTAGGCCTATATTGTATAGACAATTCTTGAATTCGCAGATCTGCGCACTTCCGTCGAAATCTCAACCGGAACTTCGATCTGAAACCGGCTGATGTGACGCCATCCATGATTCAGCAATGGTCGAGTCTGACGCAACGTCTTCGCCGTCACTGTCGTGGGGTTGCCTGCGTAACGTCATTCAGTTTCAGACCGAGGTTGTGGTTGAGATTTCGACTGAAGTGTGCAGATCTTTGTCGTTTACGCCAATTTGGGAACGGGCTATCGAGTAGGAGGAAACCGGATTACCCGAGAGAACACCAGTTCTGGCAAAGAAAACTGCCATCTCTGTCTCATGAAGAATGGATCTGACTGGTGATCGAAATTCGGAACCTCAGGCCAAGGGATTGATAATAGACAAATCCCAAATTGACGAAAACGAGAAAGATCTGCGAAAACGAGAAAGATCTGGCAAACAGAACCTCGGTCTGAAACCATCTGACACTGAATGACATGACGCAGAAAACCCCACGACCATGTGACGACAGTGAGTTCGATGACGTTGCGTCAGAGTCGACCATTGCTGAATCATGGATTGCGTCACGTCAGCTGGTTTCAGGTCGAGGTTCTTTTTGCCATTTCGGCGGAAGTGCGCAGATATGGGAATTTGGGATTTGTCTATAGAACACAATTAACATACCTTGGTGGACATCATATGCGATTTAACATGCATGTTGTATACTCTTGTCTTTTCAGCTTGTGCCACAAGCCTGAACACAGATATAAGGAGAGGGGACTGGAGAAACAGTCCTCACTCAAATGTGAGTATTTCATCAGTCAAAAACTGGGTGTTTCAGTCTGGCAACACGTTACTGAGAAACCCGATGGAATGCGGAGTCAGGAAAGGACAGTGTTTCCGCCAGAGGGGGGAGAGGGGGGATGATCCCCTCCTCAAAAATTCCAATTCAAGGAGGGGATATCCCCCCTCAAGTTCGCAGACTAACCTTTTTCAAATATCACTATTTTCACTTCAGTAGTGTTTTTCTTTAATTTGTTACATTTCAAATGCAATTTTCATGCAGAAAGAAGACTAATTTTGCATTTTGGAGTGTAAAAAATGACTCTGGAGGCCATTTTTGGTCAGTTATCTTGAGAACGCTTTGTGCGATCACCCTGAAATTTTGTGATGGTTGGTCTCTATCTGTAAAGGTTCGTTTGGAAGACCACGCTCCCGCTTATCCAAGATGGCGGCTATGGTGGCCATGTTGAATTTGGTTTCCATCAGTTACCTTGAGAATGTTTGAGCGATCAACCTTTAAAATTTTTTGTTCTTTTTTTGCAGCTGATGATGACAAACGACATTCCATTCTTGGTGGAGACAAAAATGACCGGCTACACCGGACATCCCTCTCCTTGTCGCATGGATCAACAATCAGTAGTAAAACGTCAAATAATTCCGACCACTCGCGCGTGCGGCACGACAGTAGTACGGAACATTCACAACGACATGGCCAATCACTGCAACGGACTAGTAGCATGTGCTCAGAACACTCGAATGACTCATTATATAAAGGGCACGGACGTGCCTCCACTGATAGACGTGATAGTAGGTCAATATCTTTTAATCAGAGTGATGGACGATTATCGCACTCGCAGGATAACCGGCATCGGGAATCTGAAGGTAGGGTGCAATTTTCTACATTTTGACAATTTCAGGTTACTTTTACAGGCCTCTCGGTTACATGCTGATTGCAACGTTCAACGGGGTAACAATTTGGCAAGGTGCCCAAATTAACCCC
>NMRB01000385.1:337714-372485 GCA_002633025.1 Notospermus geniculatus | reverse complement strand
TTTTTGTTTTTCAGAATTAAGGCCTTAAAAAGCCTTAAATATAGAATTTTTTCACTCAGTGGCCTTAAAAAGGCCTTAAATTTGATTTAGCTTCAGTTTTGAATTTTCATTAAACCGTTTCCCCTTCCTTATGATGTTTTATTCATATCAATTGAAAACTGCCCGGTCGTGAAAGTCGGGATCCCACCCTCAGCGCTAACCTTCAGGCTGTGCTAAACCATTGTGCGAAAAAAATATTCACCGCAAGTTGCAGAACCTACGTGAAAACTCCTGACAACTTGGCCTTAAATTTTTCCTGGACTAGCCTTAAAAAGCCTTAAAAAGGCCTTAATTTTGCTGACCAAAAAGCTGCAGGAACCATGACGAAGCATCCAGTTCTGCTTTTGGTTACAACTACGCCCTCTTTCAAAATATGCGCACCATTTACTCACCTCCATCCCAGCATAGGTATCAAATCCACTTTTGATCCTGGCCTGTACACATATTTTGTTGAGCCACTGTGGTGTAGTGGCTCAGGTCTCTGGCTTGCAGTCAGGAGGTCCCTGAGATCCCCACTTTCATTCAGTGGGACACTCTGGCCAAGTTTGTTTAATACAAATACCTCAATTGGCTTACATGTACACCAGCCTGACATTAAAGCTCGGGATACCTAGCTGGCACAGGTGGATATGTGAATTTCTATCTAGAGTATGTATGATGAGCTTTGTGAAATGTGCTACTCGCAGGAAGTGGAGGTCGATCTATTGCACAGGCCGATAGAGAGCTTACGTTGATGGCATTACAATGTAGGTCATGTGATCAATCTATATCGCCATATTGGACAGCAAATGACGTCAACGACCCATGTGGTGGATTTTGTCGTCGGTGCAAGTGGAGTGTGTGCGACTTCAACCATGACATCAGGGCCCTCAATGACCCGAGGTCTCGGGTCAAATACGCACAAAGTGCGTAGTCTGAAGCACAATAAAAACCAGCAGGAGTCAGTGCGATGTACAAAGATTCACCCAATGTTGTGAACTGACCATGGTTGACCCCTGACTTCTGAGGGCTGACCCCAGAAAAAAAATACACAGAAGTCTCTGACCCTTCTACTGAAAACGCCAGTGAGAGCCCTGTGACATGATCTATTGGTGCACTTTGTCGTCAACGTCAGCATGGTGGAAGTGACGTCACAATGGGCCACTGTACACTCTGTATAGCAACAGGATAATGTGAAGTGCTTTGAGACTGTATGACTTGGAAAGCACTTAAAAGCCTCACGTTATTATGATCATTCAATATGTGACCCTCCACAGCAAAACCAGTTGCATGTCGCTCATAGCTTGGCAGGTTAAGACCAAAGGTTTGTCAGTTTCAGTATTGTCTGTCTATTGTGAAATCTGAAACGATCTATTTCTTCCATTCTCTCCTGGGCTGGGTTGCACAAAACTCATGTTAGTGCTAACTTGGTGTTAGCACTAACTTTATGTCAGATGACGTAAAAAGACAATGGATTTTTACGTCTAACATAAAGTTAGCGCTAACACCAATAGCGCTAACACCAAGTTAGCGCTGTCGTGAGTTTTGTGCAACCCAGCCCTGGTGTCATCTTAGTTCGTTGAGGTTAACCTTCTGAGCGACATGCGACCGGTTTTGCTGTGGACTGTCACACATTTCTTGGCGTCTGTGTCTGTGGTTGCAGTTGTCGAAATAATGTGATTTATTTATTTTACAGAATATGGATAAGTTCCCATCAAAATCAAAATATAACGATCGTTATTATGACAAGACCGATGAGTCTCCAAGCAGCCGGCACAGGGATGAGAGTCCCGTTGATCGACCCAGCCCAAGATACCAAAACAAAGCATCTTATATTGAAAAAACCAAAGAGAAACTTGAACGAGGTAGGTTTGAAAAAACCAAAGAGAAACTTGAGCGAGGTAGGTCTGAAAAAACCAAAGAGAAACTTGAGCGAGGTAGGTCTGAAAAAACCAAAGAGAAACTTGAGCGAGGTAGGTCTGAAAAAAACAAACAGAAACTTGAACGAGGTAGGTCTGAGTTCTGTCGCATGTCTTTGCCAATATTTCCAATGCGCCACTTGACAACCCAGATGATGTGTTGCATACATGTAGGTGCCTTTGATAACCTACAGACAGTTCATTCCACTTCCGAGTGGCGCGAGGTTTATGAACGATAAAGCTCCGCAACGGCTGGGTCAAATTTGACGAAACCTACACGTCAATCGATTCATCTTTCTTGCCGATACAGCCATCATCGACATCGCTATCATTTTCCCGAAAAAATGTGACAGAAAAAAGTTCTTTCACCAATCACAGTTCATGTTCATGGCCGAAATGGTGGCCATTTTGAAATGACGCAATGCTGCATCGCGCACGTGTGAACTGCACTGAACAGCATGCCATTAGTGAAATGAAATGGGTTTTGAAAAAGGGACCCATTATGCAGGCCTTGTGCGAAAAATGAAGATAGCAGAAAGATACCGACAAGAAGGACAAGTCAATTGATGTATGGCATGTCGAATTTGACCCTGCCGTTGCGGAGATATCGGCTGAATACCTCGCGCCACTGGGATGTGGAATGAAGGGTTGTGGTTATCACGTCCACTTAGCAAGCAGTAGGTCCTGGCTTCCAGTCCCAGGTCATATCGGATTATTCATCCCTGGCTCTTTAGTCCGTCGCATGGGACAGTAAGCCTTGTACCTTGTGCCTTTGCAAGGGGAAGTAAAGGTGCGTTCAGATCTAATCCGCTCTTTGGTGAATTCCCGAGTTCGCATTCAGGAATTCACATTAAAGCTGGACCGATCCAGCCAGACTGCCCTGATATGATCTGACCCGTTCAGACTGAATGCGGATTAACAGATGGCGCCAGCAGTCACGTAGAGGTGAAGGTCGTACTGTCCAACATGGATGCGCCCATGGAGAGCGCAAACATTCCTGCCATTTGGATCGATCTCACCTGTTCAGACATACTCCCAGACTGGCCTAGGCCAGTGCGTTCAGGGCTCAAAATTCACTGCAGCCATCGTGGCAATTGCCGCAGAACACGGCTGTTTTGTCGCCGTTTACTCCTGTTGCCTGCGGCCATGGATTGCCGCCGTAAGTTCTCACTGCCTTGTCGTGCATCCCTACCTTTGGCGCATGTATAACGAGCTATGGAACTAGTCTGTGGTACTTGTGTAGGTTGCCGTTCACGACATTAGCCTTCTCACAGACTGGTCCCCTGTCGTAGCACATGCCTCCACTTCACGGAGTGCATTACGACAGGGGACCAGTCTAAGGTGGCCGCAGACAGAGTGTTGAAATCTGGGAAATGGCCGCAGAGGGCCTGGAATGGAAATGGCCGCAGGAGGACTTTGGGGAATATTGAGCGCTGGCGTTTTAGCTGGATCGGCTCGAGATCCCATCAGAAGATGGTCTCAATACGCCAGCCTGAGAATGCATTAAAAGCAGGTCAGTGTGAATGGCTAATCCGTGCTAACTGTTTAGGTCGGTCTCAGATGGCGTTAAAAATGTAATGTGAGCGCAGCTAAAAATAAACTGCTTCTCTCTTCAGGATCAAGTGGATCACCAGGCGATCGTCGCCACAACCATCAGGCGAGCTTTCATTCAAGCTCCAGCAGTAGCAAGAGCAATAGTAATCATAATAGTTATGACCGTGATCATAAGAATGGCCGGGAGGTCTCGACCAAGAAAGATGTGCGATCCGAGGTAGGTAGATCTCCACCACTGTTAGTTGTTGTCATTCGTGCTATAAGCAGTTTGACCTGCTCTCTGGGCAATCACACGGTCTCGGATGTGACATTCTTTCACTTATTCAGTGCTGTTTCTGCAGATTTTGGAACCACAGAAAGATGTAATACCCTGCATCATGTCAGGCTCTTGTCCTTCTATGCCCCTGATATGA
Source organism: Notospermus geniculatus (assembly GCA_002633025.1). Lineage (NCBI taxonomy): Eukaryota > Metazoa > Nemertea > Pilidiophora > Heteronemertea > Lineidae > Notospermus > Notospermus geniculatus. The sequence continues at coordinate 368,581 of NMRB01000385.1, read as the reverse complement.
ACTTAAGTTCGTTGTGATTCATAATTAGTGCACAGTTTGCTAAATAGTTGCGTCACGGACGTGACATCAAACATGTCACATCTGTGACGCTACGCAACTATAGCAAACAGGCTAACAGCTGATGCACCGTGTGCGGTGATAGAATGCTGAGTCAAAACATTCCTAAGCTGTGGAGGCAATGTCGGAGACAAAATTGCATTTTATGTGTGAAGTTGTAAAGTGTGACTGAAGGGAGTCAGTGTTTCCGCCAGAGGGGGGAGAGGGGGGGATGATCCCCTCCTCAAAAATTTCAAGTTTACAGACTAACCTTTTTAAAATATCACTATTTTCACTTCAGTAGTGTTTTTCTTTAATTTGTTACATTGTTACAGAGGTGTCCAACTTGCACCCTCGGCCTCATTCCTTCTGTTAATATAATCTGAGCTTGTTTACTTCTTCAGGTTCACAAATCAGCCCTGCGCGTGTGTGGAGACTGGTCAGAACACACCAGCTCCTCGGGGAAGAAATACTACTACAACTGTAAAACGGAGGTCTCCCAGTGGGAGAAACCCAAGGACTGGCACGATAAGTGAGTCACTCGAATGATAAAATATGTTGGTGGTCTAGGAAAACCGGTCGGAAGTTGCTGAATCATCAACATGGGCTATCACTGTCAGATTACCTGTGCATTGATTTTGATCTGCTACTGTTTACCTGTTACGTAGTACATTTCATCTATTGAAATGCGCAGGTTCACCAAGGCCATTAACATTTTCATCAAATGCGACATCTGACAGGTTTTCCTAGACTGCCTCGCATATTGAGTTGAGAAAGTAAGTGTTTGTATTCCAGTCGTGGTGGGCGAAACCCACCACAACCAAGATCATCCAAAAAGTCCCAAAATTTGTTTTTGACCAGGATTTTCAGCAAAATCATAGTGTATTCCCTTTGGCTCAATGGAGAAATTTGTCGACGTATCGGTATGACATGTAAAGTATAATTCACCCTAACTTCAACATGGCAAAGTGCCAGGCCTGTGCAACAGACACTCATAAAGTGAACACAATGACTAAACCACAAAATACAATATTTACCAGTTGACTGAACACAACCTTGGAGTGTTTGCTGTAGGCTGTTCAAGTCACCCTAACATCATTAGGAAACTGCGACATGGATTATTTACCACTGACTTGTGCACATTTCCAAGCTTGGCACTTTGCCCATGTTGAAGTTAGGGTGAATCATACTTTATATACAGCAGGAGGAAACAGGAGTACCCAGAGAACACCAGTTCTGGCCAAGAAAACTGCCATCTCTGTCTCATGAGGAATGGATCTGACTGGTGATCGAAATCCATAACCTCACTGGTAAACGGGCCAAAGGATTGATAATGATAATAGAACACAAATACACAGTGTTATTTTAGAGTGGCGCCATTTTAGAGTGGCGCCGCGCCATGCCCGTAAAAGGGGGTGCCACTGTGCCCTTTTTAACCCCCTTGGGTGCCATGCCCTAAAAAAAAATATTTTTTTTTAGGTTTTAGTACCCCCCAGACCATTTGCCATGGTCCCTTTTGGTCATATCACCTTAGAAACTGACTTAAATTGGCTGTTGACTGGCACTATAAGGACCTTTTTAACTGACAAGCTTCTCAAATTCCGTTAGTAGATATGCCGCGAATGAAAAGTGCCCTTTTCTTGGTTGAAGTGCCCTTTTCACGAAGTTTGCACCATGCCCTTCTGAAATCCTAGATATAACACTGAAACTTAACTTGATACATCATTTGTGATTCAGCATGCATGTTGTATGATCTTGTCTTTTCAGCTTGTGCCACAAGCCCGAACACAGATATAAGGAGAGGGGACTGGAGAAACAGTCCTCACTCAAATGTGAGTATTTCATAAGTTAAAAACTGGGTGTTAACAAGGGATTTGTGGGATTTCGAAGGCAGCATGCTTTTAGCCACCTCTTTTGGAAAAATGAAAGTGCAAATTAATCGGGATGTTTCCAAATGTTCTTAAACTTTGCCACCTACCAACTTGACTAAGCTGATATTGCAGCCCAAAAATCTGCTGACATCCCTGGATTTTGCCTTAAAAAGTATTCTAAAATGCACTATTGTTCGACCTTCATCAGTCAGTGGATGAAGACCTTTGCTTTGTACTCATTTTATTCTCCCATGAGAACTCTGTTGATTTTTATGCTCTGACCTCCGAAGGTCGGGGCCATTATGTTGGGGCCTGTGCATTGGTGTCGGTGTCCGTTTAACGTTTTGGTTTTTGTCAGTTACCTTGAGAACACTTTGTGCGATCGACCTGAAATTTTTTGTGATGGTCCCAAGGGCTCAGTGAGGAGAAAGGTCCCTTTCGAAGACCACACTGTCGCTAATCCAAGTTGGCGGCTATGGTGGCCATTTTGAATTTGATTTATCCGTTATCGTTATAGGCCTATGTACACTATCAACATTTCAAGACACATGTCGGGATACATGTGTCCGACACACCGTGTTGCTGGAAATGTTGACAGTGTACAGAGCAAAAATATTGGCAACATGTGTCCCAACACTGTGTCGCAACATGTGTCCCGACATGTGTCTAGTGTATACAGGGACAAAATTTCTGTGTCCATCTGTGTCGGACACATGTGTCCTGAAATGTTGATAGTGTACATAGGCCTTATAAGAACCAGTACTTCATGTTTAAAATCTGCAGGAGCTCAATCAGTTGAGCTCCTCAAAGGCTCGAGGAGAGCTGTTCACACTCGTGAAGGAGAGCTGTTCACGCTCGTGCCTGAACTTCAAGGATGCCGAGGAGCGCGGTCAATCCGAGCTCCTTGGTGCAATTTTGTGGGCGCGAACGTGATTGCACCCGTCTTACGTGAATGCTTGGCACGATCAACCTGATATTTTTTGTTCTTTTTTTGCAGCTGATGATGACAAACGACATTCCATTCTTGGTGGAGACAAAAATGACCGGCTACACCGGACATCCCTCTCCTCATCACATGGATCAACAATCAGTAGTAAAACGTCAAATAATTCCGACCACTCGCGTGTGCGGCACGACAGTAGTACGGAACATTCACAACGACATGGCCAATCACTGCAACGGACTAGTAGCATGTGCTCAGAACACTCGAATGACTCATTATATAAAGGGCACGGACGTGCCTCCACTGATAGACGTGATAGTAGGTCAATATCTTTTAATCAGAGTGATGGACGATTATCGCACTCGCAGGATAACCGGCATCGGGAATCTGAAGGTAGGGTGCAATTTTCTACATTTTGACAATTTCAGGTTACTTTTACAGGCCTCTCGGTTACATGCTGATTGCAACGTTCAACGGGGTAATAATTTAGCAAGGTGCCCAAATTAACCCCACCCCCCAAAAAGGTGCCCAAATTAGGTCAACAGGCATATCTGATATGCCTGTTGAGTCCACTCCTTATATTTTGGCCTTGTGGAACCCTTAGCTAAAGGACATTTATTTTGGAAGCCAAGATCCTGTGTAAGCTGTTTAGAAGGATTTTGGCTTCCAAATGACTTATGGCACGTGGTTGTCGCCTTGAAATGGCCGAAAATGAGGTCGTCAAGTCCGGTGTGAAATTCGCGCTTGGTGCGTTGTATGATCATGCCTGAGAATTTGAGGTGATTTCAAGGTGAAAATTATGCGATTTGAGAGCGAATTATGACGTTGGTCTCAAAATTTGCCTACTTTCTACACTTTCAAATTTGCCGATTCCATGCCGTTCTGTCATGTTTGTGAGGTCGGCTGCCTAATAATTAGCAGACATAATGAGGAGGTAGCCTAATTTTTTCTACAATTTGATGGCGCTACGACCGTATCCACTTTTCCACTGTGACGTTGTTCGGAACGTCAACGTCACACTGCCGTGACGTTGTGGCTTCATGCTCGCACCTCACATTGCCACGGAGATGACGTCCTGGGCTGGGTTGCACAAAACTCATGTTAGCGCTAACATGATGTTGGCGCTAACATCATGTTAAATGACGTAAAATGACAATGGATTTTGACGTCATCTAACATAAAAGTTAGCGCTAACACCATGTTAGCGCTAACATGAGTTTTGTGCAACCGGCCCCTGAAGACAATGACGAGGCCTGATATGGTCGCAGCGACATCTTTCCGTGGAGAAGTGGCGACCTCCTCATTAAGAGCGCCGGCACCCGCGGGTAATTGTGCTAGTTTCATCATGGAGAAGTATTTTAGACCCATTTTTCCTGGGGACTTTTTCAAACAATTTAAACTTCCTTGACGATTTCCATGGAAGGATCATTGCGGCCTCTACCTCATTTCATTCACTAGTCCACTTCGAAAACCTGGTTATTTCAATATTTGCCACGCCCAGCGTGCTTCTTGTTCTTACTGCCTCACAAATGGTCAGACGTGTGCCCAAATCAGGTTGAATTGAACGAAATCAATGTCTGAAGAGGAAATATTATGAGGAAGTTTTTTCTTCCCCATAATATTTTGTTCCTCACAAGTGTGTTTTTTTAAGCATGGCGCACACCTGAGACCAAAATCGTGCGACCAGCGACGAGACTGGCGACCACGACGTCGCAGGCAACCATCGGGTGTGAGGTCGCTCGCCGACCACACTTGAGACCATTTCAGTGAACCATCCGCAAACAACTGACGACCTCCGAAAGTGACTGAATTCGCCGACTAATGTGGCGTCACATCGGAATTGTTTGTGCACGAAAGTTTCATCGTTTTTGCGACCGAAAATTGAACATGTTGAATTTTTGGTCTGTTGATGCGATCGGTATTCTTTGGTCTCCGTTGGCCATTGAAACCGGTCATTCAGATCGCACAGGGGATATGGGACGAGATATGATTAATCGGGCGACCACAGTGACTGGTCGCTTGGTGCAACGATCTGCCGCAGAGATGGCGACAAATGCAAATCTCCAGTCACTCTTGGCAGTCTCCTAAAAAATCGCACGAGAAATCGTAGGTGTGCGCCATGTTTTATACTCAATGAATTTCCCCACAAATGCCTAGCACCACCTTAAACACGCACTTCCATGGTAACAACACTGACTGACATGACTTGGTTGCAGTCCTCAGCAGACTTTTAGCTTTCACACGTACCGTACGTGTAAAATTTGGGCAGAAGTAATGCTGAAGTCAAAGCTGAGATGTTCTTCTCCATTTCCCACCAGCACACGGACACATCGTTGGGGACGAAGAACTTGGTATTTTTTGCACTTTCTTGGGCTGCCACATGTTATTTCGGGGTCTTTAGAAGCAGATTTGAGCATTTTTGAGGGTCAGAAAACCCATAAAAATGGCCATTTTACCTGTGAAATTTTTTAAATCTTATTTTGGTACACTTCTCAGTACCCTCATTTCGCATGTTTGGGCACATTTCCAAATCTCTGCACCCTCAAGTGCCCCAGGTAGGTAGCATGCAATGAGGAACCAGTGGAACTAATCCGTGACGTGGCACTGACGAACAACTCAGTTTAAACTATGACGTCGAAAGTCAAGCCAACGTTATTTGCCAAATTCTGGAACTATGCCCTAATTCTAGCCCTAATATACCTGAAGTAGTCCATTGAATTTCGAATTTCATCATTGTATAGGACTGACTCAATGTACTGAATATTTTCAAATGAAAATTCAAGCAGGAACATGTTGAATTCCATCAATAAAATTGACTATTTTAGTGTAAACAACAGACCAAAGAGCAACGTCATTGATTCTGAATGACGCATCGCACATAACGTCACGAACGATGTGCGACTTCAGTGACGTTTTCAACGTTGCAATGCATGAGCTTTTGTGTTGAAAACTGAGTTGTTCCCCAGCGCCAGCTTTGGGCACGCCGGTTCCCATGAAGGGGCCTGACCCAGGGTTTTAGGTATGCAGCTAAGTTAACTTGCCTCCTTTCAGATGGCCCACAAACAGAAGATATGGACATTTCACCGGGGAGTACACCCACTAATTCATCACGCCCATGCTCACGTCAACACTCCCATTCGACGACACCTATTGTTAATTTAGCAAGTTCACTTAATATGGGGATGCCATCATCAGCTGCCAGTAGTGCGACGGTTACACCAGCAGGTGCTTCGTTACCACAGATATTGACGCAAATGAATGATACTGCGCTACAGAATTTAAATAGTCAGGAAATAACGCAACAAGGTACATTGCGAATTCTTTTCTTTTTTCGTGGCAATAGAGTTGTCTCTATGTGCTCCTGACTCATGACTGTAAGGGGCCCAGCTGGTTGGGGTGAGACCAAAGGCCGGGGTGAATGTCCCTAACAATCTAACAATGTTGGGCCTATTGATGCATACATGTAATTATCTGGTTTCGTGTCATGAGTGCCGTTTAGACGGAAAGCCAAAGAAAAACCAAGCCGAAAAACCAAATTCAAATTCGATCCGATCGACCCGCATAAGACCGGATGTATTCCAAGTTCTTGGGTAGCATTTACACACGCATGTTAATCTGGTAACATTCTGACTTCAAATTACCCTTGTGGAACTCTCCACAGCGAGTGCGGTCAGTGGAGGAAGAAAAACCACATCAATGCGCATGCGCGCAGGTAGGATGAATCCGGATTCTGGTCTCAATTTGCATTTAGACAGCATTTTAATCCGGTTGTATGTGGTCCAATCCGCATTGGGTTGCTTTTACACGCAAGAATTTTGAACCACAGTTGGATTCGATCAGATCGCATGTGGATGTTTGCCTGTGTCGTGTAAACGGCCCTTGCTGTAAGGCACCACTGTTGATTGTTCAGTTAAAAAATGCCATGTTTGGAAATCAATGCGGCTGACTGCTCCTATAGAGGTTTCCCACGTGACGTCACAGCCCCAAATGTCCGCCATATTGGCCGTCAAATGACGCAACGTCACAGCATCAACACAGCGTTTCAACGCAGTGTGGACGTTGTCGGCAGTCATCGGGCCTCTTCCACCACTGTCTACAGCAAGCCGTATGGACGATTCACTTTGTTTTCAACACGGTTTTCACACCAGACCAACTACTTATGCTGAGAAACTGTGAGAGGTAAAGTGATTTGTTGAGTTGTATACTCCTGGTGGTCTGAACGGGCTGCTAAACTTTTTAACGGGGAACAAGATGGCAGCCACCATGGCTTCATTTTGACGACCAGTATGGCGGCCGTGTGACGTCAGTGGGAAACCTCTATTGCCATGATTGCACAGAGTGGGTTCATTGCAAGCCAGACTCTTCAGTTTTATCAAGGTGTTGACCTGGCACCTTTCGCTGGATTAAACGGTATCACCAGGAACCTCACAGAGAAAATGCCATTTTGGTTCCCGAAGCCACCGCTAGGGCTAGAAGGCTTCGGCATTGACTGCCAATGAGGAGGTCGCCTAATTTTTTTCTACCATTTGATGGCGCTGCGACCGTATCCACTTTTCCACTGTGACGTCGTACGGAACGTCAACGTCACACTGCCGTGACGTTGTGGCTTCATGCTCGCACCTCACATTGCCACGGAGATTACGTCCTCAAGACAATGAAAAGGCCTGATACGGTCGCAGCGACATCTTTCCGTGGAGAAAAGGCGACCTCCTCATTGCTGACGTCATTTCAGGATTCCAGTTTCCCTTTAAAATTACATTCTCCCCAGTCTAATAAACGGGCGATGAGGTTGAGCTCTTGTTGCAGATCTGCAACAACACACACAAACTTTCAGGGTTTCCGCCAGAAAAAAATATTTAGGGGGCACAATCCGGGTGCCTCCAGCTGAAGTGGGTGCCCTTCCCAGAAAATTGTTTTTCCAGAAGCCAGGAGATGCATTTTCTGAGCATTTCAGAGCTTCCTGTGTACAGATCTTTTTTCGAGTTCGACTGCTGTATCTCCTGAATAAAAAAGGGCAATTTAAAGACACTGCTCTGCAATTATAGGGGGGGAGGACAAGCCCTTCAGATCCTGAGCCCCCTTGCCCCCTCTGGCGAAAACCCTGCAAACATGCTCATCAAGAAACTTGCTCGGTATTGCCATTCCGCGCGATACAGCGCATTTGAGGTCATTTAGCACCCACATGGCTAGGGGTTCTGAATAACCCGTGATGTCATCATGATGATCTATAAATAGATCCACGACAAGTTTTATGCCGCTATGAATGATGACAGCCACTACCGAAGCCTTCTAGCCCTAGCGGTGGCTTCGGGAACCAAAATGAGAAGTGCTTGACTTGGGCCACTAGATTGGAGGCCAAAACCAAAATCAGGAAGTGCTACATGTATTTCACGAGAACTAATTAAAGAGATCTTCAATTCATCAGTTTTTTTCACGGGTGTCCCTCCCTTCTTTGCAGCATTACAAACCCTTCAAAAACTTCAACAAGCCTTGAGCCGGCAAGTCACACAGAATGGTGAGTTGGATAAAAGTACAATTTGTCCCCGGACAATTCGTCCCCAAGGGTAGTTTGTCCGAAGACAATTTGTCCCTGCAGACAATTCGTCCTTTAAGCTAGGAATCCACTGCTGATTTTCTGCGTTGCAACTTGCTTTGCAACCTGCCACATGTACATGTACCTGAGATTGAATACGATTGCAAGGAACTGATACCGCTCGCCGACCGATTGCCGACAGAAATTGACGACATCTTCGCCATTGGTGGAAATCACATCTTGGGAGTCCACTGTGGCGATCGAGGGTCCATTTGCAACACAACCCAGTTGCAAAGCAGGTCGCTACGCAAAATCAGCTTGAAAATCAATGGTGGATTCCTAGCTTTAGGAGAATTCGTCCCTGGTGAATTGAATTAGTTTCGCTAAGGTGGCGACTTTTTGAAGCCAGTGTTTGAGTTGAGCCTAGAGCACTAGTTGCCACCCTGGCTGTAGCCGACTCCAAGCAGGGCTTCGGCTAGAAAAATATTTTTCTAATTTCTATTCGAAGGCAGCAAAGCCACAGCAGTTGCGCAAATATGCTCCTAATAGGCAAAATTCCCGATGCGAGTACTGTAATAGATTCAAGATGGCGGCGTTTGAATACGCCCAAGGTGTCTGAATAGAGAATCGAAGTCGCGTTCTTGACAACACTCGTGCTGACCCAGTTCATGTAGTTGTTGACTCAACTCGAGAACGGCAGTTACGAACGCCGAGAACGCTACCCGTGTTGGGCCAAGAACTGAACCCTCCGCTGAGTGGGGAGTGAGAAGAACACGTTCTTGGCCCGACACGTGTTGCGTTCTCGGCGTTCGAAACTGCCGTTCTCAAGTTCGGTCAGCAGCACATGAACTGGGTCAGCACGAGTGTTGTCAAGGACGGGGTTCGAATCATCTTCACTGAGTTCAGGTCAAGACTCGGCTTCTCTTGACCTTCACGCAAACAAACCACATTCCGTGTTCAAGGATTTCCCCGGTCCCAAAAATAGCAACCTCACGGCAAAGCTTGCATCGGCAGCTCGGGTATGATGACAAGATGGTGGTCGATGAAACTTTATTCAAATGCAAATTCTCCGTGGAAGGACTTACAAGTACTCAAAAAGAAGCCCCGAAGGCAATATTCGATGGAGACTATTTGTTAGTCTATTGTAGGACTGGCAGTGGGAAGTCAATTATGTACCAGCAGGCTAGTGTTGTTCGCTACAAAGTTGAACGGCGTACCCGGTACTCGTATGAATAAATTATCGCAAAGAGGCTTCTGATTGGGCGCACGAGAAAATTCCAAAGCGTTGAACACGGAATCTGGTTGCTTGCTGCGGAGTGTAGGAAGAGGTTAGCCGATTTCTACACGGTGCATTATGCAGAATGGGTTCAAATACGCCCCTTGACTGCACGACCAGTTCGATTTAAAAATTCTGACACTCACAGGATTTGTTTGTCTATTTTCCAGCCATTAGCCAATCTCCCCCATCAGTGACGTCAGAGACGCCCTCACCGTTCACGTCACCGACGGTGAATTCAAACCCACACCCAGCAAGAATACGGAATGATTCGACAACGTTACATAGCGATGATGGTGGGGTCAGTCCGCGATCAGATCAGAGTTTTAGGTCATCAAGGTGAGTTTGTCGTCAGGGCTGCCACATCTGTCGGAGTCTACAGGGCTAAGGCCCAAAAAAAATATTGTCTGTTTCTTGTCCAGCAACTCAGCAAAAATTGATGTGGGCATGCGAATTTTTTTTTATTTTCAAATAATTTTTTTTCCGTTTTCTTCATGGATGGGGGGAAATACCACCAGCAAACAATCTCTCTACATGTTTAAAGCACAGATTTCATGAAAAATAAAGATGATTTCAAGTGATGAAGCATTTCTGTCCATTGTATAGAAGGCGCTGCGTAAGCAAAGTGGGAAAATTTGAAATTGGTGAGAGAAAAAAATTTTCGATGCGGAGGGCCTGGGAATGACGCGGGCGCGAACAAGAAACAAATACTTTATTTTTTTGCCCTAACGCTACTCGTTCGTCAGTTCGCCATTGACAATCTGTTCCACAGTTTGGCAATCTGCAAATCAGATTGTTACAGATGCAATAATAATAAATAAAAATAATTATTATTTTATTTATTATTTTTTATTTATTATTATTTTTTATTTTTTTTTATTATTTTATTTATTATTATTTATTTTTATTATTATTTTATTATTATTTATTTATTATTTTATTATTATTATTATTATTTTTTATTATTATTGTTACAGATGCCAGGGTTCTCCACTAGTGTAAACAGAACTGGCGCGCCGCCCGTTCTAAAACGCAGGATTGATCTCGGCGCCCGGTCTAAAAGTCTGCCACCCGGTCAAAAAAAATCGCCGCCCGGTCAAAATTATTCACTTTAAATAACACTGAGGTTTTGCAAGCACCGACAGGAGCTAGATTCGTGTTCCGAAATGCTGGGAAATCGCATTTCAGGGCTTCTAGATTTCAAATTTTTCTGGGGGAGGCTCCCAGACCCCCGCTGAGGACGCGCGTGCGGCAGTGGCTTCCGATATCAGTAACCGTGTGACATGACCAGCGCCCAGTCGGTTTCAAACCCTGTGGAGAACACTGCAAGACTAAAATTTGTTTTTCAGGCATGGAAGTCCAACTCCCAGCCAGGGAAGTTCGCAAGGATTACCCATTGCAAACAGTCTAGCTGCAGTTTCAATCAAACCATCGTCAACCGTCGAGCTCACACCTTCATTAGCTAATTACTACGATGAAAAATTAATTACTCATGTGACGGGATGGCAGGGGGCGCTTATTGAAAGACAGGTAAGTTCGAGCAGGTGTGACTGTAAACTTCCTCCGTTTTCAGCAGAGGTTTAGTTAATTTTTTAGCTCAACTGGGGTGACCTCTTATGATGGTGCAGAGTCCATCGCCCGTCATCCGTTAGCATGGTTAGCAGGGCACGTTTCGTAACCGCTGGGTTATTATCTGAAACTTGGTACATATATACCCCGAGGTCAGATGACCTATGGAACCAAGTTTCGGTCTGATTCGATTCTTGCCTTGGCCACCAGGTGGCCAAAACCAAAAACACAAATAGTACAATAACTTCTGAACCAATGATTGAATCATTTCCAAATCTGTAAAACGTATTGTAGTTTTAGAGTAATATTTTCTGTAATACATTCTGTTAGTACATGTACAGTCCACTCTCATTATACCGCCACAGAGATGCCAACCATTATGTTTTTGCCGTAATTTCTACGTTTTTTGCTGATTTTCCAGCTATTCCGGCCGTAATCCGAAAAATTACGGCAAAACAAATTTTTTTAATCCCAAAAAATTTTTTTACTTGACTTTAAACGTGTGGCTTGACGATGTGTGGAGATTGTTCATGCGGCGCATGAGAGACGTCTATCAGCCTTTTGACAAACTAAACTGCGCAGATCGCTGGATTTTGTCCACTGCGCATCGTCTGGTTCATGAATGTGGAATGGCGGTGCCCATAAAAGCGCATGTGAAGCGCGATTTTGCTGGGAAATGTGGGAATATCTGCTGATTTTCTGATTGATTTCGGGCTTTGTTGCATAGTCATCATGTCTGCTGGACCGCCTGTCAAAAGTTTGAAGGCTGTGCAGAGGTATCGGCGGGAATACCGGTACTTGGAAAAATACCCCGTTTTGGAGCAATCAAAGAAGGATGATTTTCATGTCTTTTGCACCGTGACCGTGTGTAGGTTTGAATACATCCACTGATTACTTGAAGCCTTCCTCAGATTACTTGAAATTGGGCTTTTTGGGGTGAAAAATTACCGGAAGGGTCAATTTGAGGTTGGCATCTCTGCCGCCAGTGGCGATATAACGAGGGTATTGTTGTTGGCAAGGTGTACTGTTTGTGTTGTTGGCAATGTTGAAGTGCCTTCAACTGAGGAAGTCAGTTGTCTGTGGCGGTATATCGAGGGGTGGTATAACGAGAGTGGACTCTCCTATAGACATCATAGTATAAGGGACACACTCCGCGTGAGCTACTGCAAAATCCTGTCCGCAGTCAGCTGTACTTCACTGCGGACAGGAATATAGACCATGCAGGTGAACTGTTTGTATTTATAGATCATGGTATGCAGGGCTGGCCTAATACAGTACATGTCACAATTGACATCCCTACGGCTTCGCGTAAGTTACGAGTAACTTACGGGTAACTCACGGCTTTGGTTTCGCGTAACTCACCGCGTAACTCGCCAAAATCGCGCAACTCGCCTCGTAAATCGCTGTGTAACTCACCGCGTAACTAGCGTAATTCGCGTAACTCACCTCGTAAGTTACGCGGTGAGTTGTTGCGTAAGTTACGAGTGACTTACGTGTTAACTTGCGCGAATTTAGGGATGTCAATTGTGACCTGTACTGTACATTAGTTTCGCAGTAGCTCACGCCGAGTGTGTCCCTTATGGTATTGTATAGTTCTAAAAGACATCATTTTGTTGTTCGTTTCAGGCTGACCACTACATGGAGGATGCTCACACAGTGGGGAGTCTGCACTGTACACAAGTATCTGCTGACCTTAAGAAGGCCAGGTCTTTAGTTCGTATTGCTGAGATACAGTCCACCTTACAAGAACAAAGGTATGTCTATTTCAATATTTACCTCATATGTGACCCTCCGCCACAAAACCAACCAGTCTAAAGTCACACGGAAAATGAGCCTAAACGTACTGACATGACACCAGGAGATAAAGCTTTAGAAAATTTGCTATTTTCGCAAATACGCACGTTTTTTCGCAAAAAATGAAGAAAGTGCCTCCCGAGCGCGGCCATGTTGGTTTAAACCACAGTACAATACAAACAGACCTTCACCAATTTCAAGACCGTATTCAATGAGATCGTCGAAAGCACAGTGGGACAAGATGGCCAGTGGTTCCATCTATCGTTTGGTGGCTGTAACTACGATTGCTGGAAAATCTCGCTGGAACCGTCCTGAAGTGTGTTAACTCATCAACCCTCGAGAGCGCCGTGCAGCGCGCTGACGTAACGTGCAATTGATCCCCGACAGCGTCATGCGGCGCGCTATCCACACGGCGTGTATATCCCCACGAGTGCCATGTTGCGCTGTCCAGCTTCCATCGCGATTTGTGAAAGCTCCTGTGATTGGCAAAAATTTGAAAAGGTCAACCAATTAGAAGTACCGATACTGAACAACTTTGTAATTTATGCAAATTTTGTAGGTCGCATGCTTAATAAATTAGGAAGGTCAGAAGAGGCCGTGGTGACTCGGTCCCGTCGTTCTGTCATGGCGCAGTGTCAACAATGCACATGAACACACACATACAGCATGCATAATGTACACGGTCTGTCAATGTCGGCTCGCGCGGTGTTGATGACTCCAATTCACGAGTTATTTCTACTGAATTGATTGCAGATCCTGTCCAGTGATGATGTGGTGGACAAGGAAAGTTGGTTCACCAGCAATTTTATTCTATTGATTAACAAACACATTCTTTAGTCCACTTATGACAGGATTTTTAGCATTTTATCGGACTGAATTTCACCGCGAGCATGGTTGCCATCTTGAAATTTAAAGCCGGCTTTTTTCTTGCGCCTTTCTTCCTCAATTTTATTCATTTCGTCGGCTTCTCGAATAAAAATAATTCTTACGTCTTCGGAAAGAGTGGTTTTTCGGCAAGATTTAATATAATTTGACCAATTCCAGTCGATCAATGCCCATTGCGCTCGGACAGATTTTCTGGGGCATGCCGCTGTTAACTGCGGCAGATGACGCAAGCTCTGGGGCCATGACGCTGTTCAACGCATTGGAACAACGCAGAGGGTCATGTACGTCGTGTGAGCGTGACGCGGGGGCCGATGAGTTAATAATATCTAAATTCCACTTCTTTTTTTCTCTTTTCAGGATATTATTTTTAATACAACAAATAAAAGAACTTGAGACTGTTAAGAGCCAGAATACATTCATGTCCTCTTAGTACATTATGTAATTAATACTAGTGATTAATTAATATGATTAATTACTTCATCATGTCTGTTGCAATGTTAAAGGAACATAGATTTTTGGGTCTTGTTTCATGTTTATTCAGTTGAACATGTTGAACGTTTTGTATTTTAAAAATCAATGAATTCTGTGGTTATGTAATCGTTTGAATTTCGTGTTGGCGTTTCTGTGCCTGTTTTAAATGGTCAGTAAATGATACCTTTGCTGGTATCCAGGTAAACTCCCCACGCAGTTGTGAAGTGTGCCCCCTTCGGTTTCCTCGCTCTCCACAATGAGGGCATCGCCACTTCTCCACGGAAAGATGTCGCTGCGACCATATCAGGGCTTTTCATTGTCTTTAGGACGTCGTCTCCGTGGCAATGTGAGGTGCGAGCGTGAAGCCACAACGTCACGGTAGTGTGACGTTGACGTTCCGTGCAACGTCACAGTGGAAAAGTTTATACGGTCGCAGCGCCATCAAATGGTAGAAAAAGAATGGCTACCTCCCCATTGCTTCACTTCGTAGAAGTCGTCGCGTTTGGTCAAAAGATGGCGTCAGGGCCTGGCGGGAGTTTTATAGCCTATCAGCACGCTGCCTTCAGAACTCTTTGGCCTGTTGTCAACAGATGTTCTTGTGCTACTATGTCTACTAGATCACATGATCCGCTCAGCCAATGAAAAAGTGTCAGGCCAGCTTGGTTTACGGGTTGCTCGGCGCTCTCATTGGTCGACTCTCTCAGCGCCATCTGTTGACCAAACAAGGCAAATTTTACAAAGTGAAGCAGTTGTGGAGAGCGGGTAAACCGAAGGGGGCGCGGTGCACAACTGCGTAGGGAGTTTAGTATCCAGGGGGCGTGTGGATTTCCGTGTTCAAATTTGCCACTGACTTAGGCTTTGAGGGCATTTAAAGACTTATCTTAAAGTGTTCTAAGGACCAATGGCAATTGATGTCTCCAAAGTGTAGACTTGGGAGCAAGAAAGCATTTCAAAATTAGCCAAACTTAGCCTCGGATGTTTTTGGGCAGTACTAAAAAGGGGATGTTTCAGGTACCAGTTGTCGTGTGACCAGATGATTCCCCTCTGTCCCAGATTTGCAAAACTCCATGGGCTGTTAGGATAGGGGAAATAGGGATGCCTCTCACCTCTAGGTCCTAGATTGGATCCTCAGTCGAACCCATTCTCATGATAGAGAGGGAGTCATTGCTGTTTTCTGTGGACACTCTGGTTTCCTCCCGCTGTACAAAAACTCGCCAAATATAGTCTATAGACCAAATAATAGTGAGGTTTCGCAAATCTGACGAAACATGAAGTTCGAAATACGAAATTGGACTTCATTTCCATGAGGTAATGTATTTCAGGAGACGGTTGGCACCACAAATATCGCCTGCTGCAGGCGCATCTTTTAGCATATGACGTTAGACCGATAGAGTTACGGTGTGTATCAAACTTCGAAATTTATCTTTCGTTTCCACTTCGTAGATACGAAGTGGAAATTTAAAAATTCAAGATGCACCATAACTCTCTCGGTCTTACATGATATGCTAAAAGACGCACTGGCAGCATGGACATTTGACGTACCAACCATCTCCACAAATACATTAGGTCCTGGGAATGAAGTTGAATTTGGTATTTCGTACTTTGTGTTTCGTCAGATTTACGAAAAATCGCTAGTGCTGTAATGAGGAACCTGCACAACTTTTTATCTCGCCAGGTCGGCGTTGCGAGCGGTTGTATCAAAGATGGAAAAGAACAGAGCAAAGCTATGCAATGACATCGCCTGATAGCCTAGTGGTTATCACTTCTGCTTAGCAAGCGGCAAGTCCCGGGTTCGAATGCAGCCCGGGCAATATGGGATTTTATTCCCGGCTCTTCACGTCCGGCGCATGGGACAGTAAGCCGTGGTGCCTTGTACTTTGTGTCTTTGCAAGGGCAAGTAAAATACCCCATCCAAGTGAGGAACATGAGTAGCTTGTAATGGCCTCCTCCGTACTTACCAGGGCCAATAATGCTATAGCGTCGGCCCTGATGGAAAAATGAAATACAAATACATCGCCTCGTGATGATCTTGATGCAGCGCAAAAGGGACGAGACGTTGAAAAAGGTACAACCGCTCAGAGTGCCTCTCAGTAGCGATAGTCCTGCAGGTTCCTTGGCTCTCAGTCGGATATTTCCACCCCTATTACTCGTATATCATTTGTAGAAAATATAGTGGGACCAACCTGTTTCTGATGAGGAAAGGTCCAACCATGTTCATGTCAGTTTTAATATGCATGAACAGTTTGAAGGCATTTCTAATACCAAGCACAACTTGTGTTGTGTTGATGATGCATCCCTCCTCTTGCCTAGAAACACGTACTGCTGCATCTTTTCATGAGGAAAACCATTTAGTAATGGCAGAAACCACTTCAAGAGTGGCAGAAACTGCTTGTGGAGCGGCAGAAACCATTTCCAGGGTGGCAGAAACCACTTTGTGAGTGGCAGAAACCACTTCAGGAGTGGCAGAAACCACTTCGGGAGTGGCAGAAACCACTTCAGGAGTGGCAGAAACCACTTGGCGAGTGGCAGAAACCACTTTGAGAGTGACAGAAACCACTTCGCAAGTGGCAGAAACC
This sequence comes from Notospermus geniculatus, assembly GCA_002633025.1. Taxonomy (NCBI): domain Eukaryota; kingdom Metazoa; phylum Nemertea; class Pilidiophora; order Heteronemertea; family Lineidae; genus Notospermus; species Notospermus geniculatus. Next base: position 351,627 of record NMRB01000385.1, on the reverse strand, counting down.
ACTTCAGGAGTGGCAGAAACCACTTCGGGAGTGGCAGAAACCACTTCGGGAGTGGCAGAAACCACTTGGCGAGTGGCAGAAACCACTTTGAGAGTGGCAGAAACCACTTCGCAAGTGGCAGAAACCACTTCAGGAGTGGCAGAAACCACTTGGCGAGTGGCAGAAACCACTTTGAGAGTGGCAGAAATCACTTCGAGAGAGAGGCAGAAACCACTTCGCATGTGGCAGAAACCACTTCGCAAGTGGCAGAAACCACTCTGCAAGTGGCAGAAACCACTTCGGGAGTGGCAGAAACCATGTCGGGAGTGGCAGAAACCAATTTGGGAGTGGCTGAACCCCACTTGGGATTAGCAAAATCCTAAATTTGCATAGCACCTATAAAAAGTCAGGGAGGGAATGGGTCCAAATTGCAAATGAACCCCTAGCATTGTAAGAAGAGACCAAAAATATTGCTTATGTTCATAATGTTGTGACAGACGATGATATGCTGTGAATAGCTGTAAATGGTTTTGTTAAATTGGCAGAAATTGTAGATTCTTTCATGTAGAAAAATGCTGTTATGGAGACTCAGCAACGGTTGTCATGGTAACACTGGTTGCTGAGTATATTACTTGGGTTTTTTTGTGAAATGTTTGTCAAATGGTGAGAAATGGTATGAAGAGGATTGACCTCGATGATGGAACATGAAACAAATCTGGCAAGATTTAAAAGTCTGGCTGCCGATGTGTGTTGCAATGAGTTCAGTGGAGTTTTTATTCTCATGTGGATAGTTGATTTTATGTTCGGAGAATTTGGATTATTCTATAAAGCTCGGATACACCTCCTGATATGCAGATGCGACAGATACTAATATTTCGTAAGTCTTCTTTCCAATTGCTGTTGTCTCCCTCTGAAATGGCCTACAGGTCCACTTGGAGTAGAGATTTTTGCACTTGTTTCACATTAGCCTTGTTTACACTGGTCACGTAAAAAGTGATCCGTGCTCGGACCGGTCCCGGCCCGCTTGGTCATCTGGCGATCTGCCCCGTTTTACATTAGCACAGGGAACCGAGCCAAGTTGGCGGGGAATTTATCTGTGCCACGAACTCTCCAGTCAGTTCAGTCATTCGGAGGTACGAAAATTGAACGACAGCAACAAGAAGATGGATGCCTCCATGCAAAATCACTCAGAAATTCCCGCTAATGATGTCATTCATAATTCGTGCATGTGCAGAACACAATTTAGCAACCGTGCTGATATCGGTGACCGTTTACACGGCAGTGTTATCGAACCGATCCGTGCTCGGACCGGTCAGAGACCACCTCCAACTGGTGGTCTCAGCACGGTTCGGTTCGGAATCGTTCCTGGCATGCTTGTCCCGTTTACACTTGCTATTTTTTGGGTGATCCCTGCTCGGACCGGTCCCAGCATGGTTATTTTCCCTCAGTGTAAATGGGGCTATTGTCTTTTGCAGTCCAGAAAAACCACAAATGCATCCAATTTTACTCTCGCTGAAGTCCGTAATCAACCGATCATTGCAGATGTGGTCTTTCCAACCAGTAGGCTAATCATATTTTCGCGAATACGGCTCTCTCTAAACTCCCTACGCAGTTGTGTACCGCGCCCCCTTCGGTTTACCCGCTCATCCACAACTGCTTCACTTCATAGAACATGTTGAAGTCGCCGCATTTGGTCAACAGATGGCGCGAGATTCACACGCTGCTTTCACAACTCTGGCCCGTTGGCAATGGATTTCTTGTGCTACCATAGATCACATGATCTGCTCAGCCAATGAAAAAGTGTCTCAGGCCAGCTTGGTTGCTCGGTGCTCTCATTGGTCGACTCTCTCAGCACCATCTGTTGACCAAAGGCGGCGAATTTTACAAAGTGAAGCAGTTGTGGAGAGCGGGTAAAACTAAGAGGGCACGGGTCGCAACTGCGGAGGGAGTTCTAGGCTCTCACGTGACATTTCCTGCCCTTAATGTGGTTTTCTGGTTCTGCAAATGACAAAGTAAAACCAGTGCAAAAATGTCTACCCTAAGTGGATTGGACTGCAATGAACGTAAGGCATACCCTGCAAGTGCAGGTGAGTGGATATTCTGAAGATGATTTTGTACATACATGTATTTCCATGAGTTTGTAACCCCACTGGTTTTCTACGCTGTTTTTTCCTCTTATGAAATGACCAAACATCAGACCTGAAAGCCCGTTTCCACAACAGCGTTTTTCACCACGGTTTGCAGTGAGCGACATGGTTTTCACAGGCATCATACATGTCATAATAAAATTTGAGAAGAGTTTGTGTGTGGATGGGTGTGTTCAAGATGTTCTCAACCACCGCCAAAGTTGGTATGCACATGCTATTGCAGACAGACCTGGGAAGTGTCCTTACAAAGCCCAAATATTGATATGACATGTTTTCCTAATATCAAGATATTAACGAAAATAACAATGCTGTTTACATCTTTTGACGTAACGACGTCATCGGGATTTCCGTTGCGTCATCCGTGACGTCGGCAACGTCATGTAATGAAATGATATCACTGCGTCCCCCAAGCGCTCCTAATGATCCAAAAAGATGATTTTGCAGCCTTTTTCGGTGGCCCCGTTCCGAAGAGGGTTTCTACCGGACAAATCGGCTTGGTGAGACTGCAAAAGCAGTCTCACCAAGCAGTCTCGCGCACGCAGCCTGTGTTAACGCAATGAGAGGAAGTACACAATGTACTGCCAATTTGTCCGGAAGAAACCGTCTTCCGATCGGGGCCGCCGAAAAAGGTTGCAAAACCATCTTTTTGGTTATCAATTCATTTCAAAAGTTGTGTATTAAAAAAGTTCATACTTTAATGTTCCCGCTGACGTATACAGTGGACAACTGGAACTTATGATTTGACCAAATTTGACTGATCTTTTCATCCGACATTTGTGCCGTTTGTCAACCTGGTTATATAGGGGTGTTCTTCTTACTTCATAAGACCGTGGTTAAGCCATGTAGGATTCTCCAAAACGCTGTGAAAACCACACAGCTTGTGGCAAACCCCGACGGTATACCCTGTAGTGGAAACGTGACTTTATGGAGAGAAAAAGGGTACCGTTTAAGGCATTTTTAAGTGTCATCGCTTCAGACATGTTAGACCTTTTTAAGGTTGTTGGTAAGTTTTAGTTTCGTTGCAGTGGCTGTGGTGAGCTGTTCATATAGAGCATTATTTTAAAGATTCCTTTCAATTTTATAACAGTTTTGGTCTGGTCGCGAAAAGATTTTATACTCTGTATTAAACTTGGTTACCCGGTATAGATCATAGCAAAATGATTGGACTGTCGAATTGGTGAAGTGAAAAAAGAGGTGCCTATCACCTCTGAGGTTGCAGATTCCACCCCAGTGAGTAAAAAGGCAGGATCCACCAGGGATGCCAACCCTACGTTTTTCGCCATATTTTCTCCGCATTTTGGCCACCCATTACGATACTACGTCGTAAAAAATGTTAATTACAGTACCTGGCACAATTGACCTCCCTAAATCCGCGTACCTTCCCCGTACATGACGAGGAAGGTAGGCTTCAGTTCATCGCGTATGGTACGGGTACGTCACGTGTCTCTGTTGCGTGACGTCGGGTGAATGACGTTACGTCTTCACTGCATGCCTTCCATGACGCTGTGCCACGTCCTCGGAAGATACGAGGACGGTACGTGCATGACGCTGCATGTAGTACGCGGATGGCACGGAAGGGAGGTCAATTGTGCAACGTACTGTACGTTGAAAACAAAAATGAAGTAAAAAAACACCGTGAACTTCAATTCCCGTCCTTTGTCAGCGCTCAATCCAAGGCGATCGCAGCGCCACCGCGGCCATATCCTGAACTAAACAATGTTTAGTTCAAAATCCCGCCAAAGCGGGGATTCCGAGGGCGCTGTCATCGATTCCTGCGGAGGAGTATCATCACCATTTCCACGTGTTCCAATGGCAATCCATGCATTATTAGACTAGTTTACAGTAAAGCAGGAAAATTTCGCGTGCAGGATATTTTCGCGAATTTCGCGAGAGTGTATGAGACACGAAAATTTCCTGGCGTGAATATGAGTACACGCAAGTGATAAATATGGTCCGTGAAAAAAAAACTGAAAAAATGGCAGAGACTCGCGAAAATATCTTGCCGCGAATATGTCTATAATTGTTGATTCGCGAAAATTTCCAGCCGTGAAATTATCTTGCTTTACAGTATTCACTTCAAAAGTTTGAGTTTTACTAAAATGCTTCACTACTGACAGCAGCCCTAAAACTACTGACAGATGGCCAAAATTTAGGAAAAAAAAAAGACAGCCAAATTTTTAGGTTGGCATCTCTGGATCCACTCTCCTGACAGCGCAGGTTTTTTTCTGGGCACACTGGTTTCCTACTGCTCTACATTGATTTGTGAAAGTGAAAACATGTCACATCCGACACCGTGGACTTGCTCCACTGTATAGTGGTTGAATGACTTTATTGCATCTAACATGAGGAAAGTCCGAATTCTACATAGGCCCTAGCTTCCTCTGTGTACGACTAGCTGAACATTGAAGGCCATCACATCCAGTTCAAATGGTATAATAGGCCTAGAAAAAAAATTTTGTGTTTCCGGTCATTTGTAATTTTCCGACCGACCCTCAAAAATTCTGACTGGCCAGGAAACAAACTTTTTTTTTCTCACAAAAATGCATCACATCCATCAAAATTAATCTCTTTTGCTCTCTAGGCCTTTAGGCATGGATGCCGGAGCAGCTTTTGAGGCTGTTCCTGGCTTCTAGATAACCTTTAGTATAATCCCTGTAGCTGCAATAAAATTATCTGTACCAACAACAGAAAATTAAAAAAATTTCAAAAAAAATCTTGACCGTCCGACCCTCGGTTTTTGGAAATCGTCGATGACCAGAAACACACAATTTATTTTTCTAGGCCTTACTGTTCTTTGGATATGGACATGATGGAGTCAACATGATGTCAACCGGTAGCGTTCCCACGCTTTGTTCTCAAAAGGAAAGGTGCTGTATATTTCAATATATGTTATGGTGAATTACACAGAATTAGTTGAAATCCTAGGCCCCACCCTGTTAAAGCCCCACTGTATTGAATCTGAAAAACGCAAATCATCGCCGCGATTCTTGACGTCAGTGCACGACGCCACGACGTGTAAAATGTACTGCGCTCCATCTGAATACATTAGAGCCCTCCCTGCAGATTTTTTCATTGTGTGCTGAAAAATAGGCCTTGGTTCTCGGAAATACGCATCGGGTAGGCATTTTGGGGACCTTCACGATGCTATGAGACCTCGACCAGCATTCTCCCAACACTTTGAAAATCCAGTAAAATTCAATACTGTGGGGCTTTAAAGTAGGCCCCTACATGTAGAAATAAAAATTCTATCACCACCGTGTATATTTCTTCACCTGTAGATGTAATCATTCTTAATTATTTTCCTAATTAACATTTTATTTGATTAGGCATTGTATGTTTTTTATGTGTCAATCACCAGCATGTCGGGTTCAATATTTATCAGTCGTGTTTTGAATAAGGGACGTGGGGAAGAACTGAGCAAGTTCTGCTGAAAGCAGAGGTTTTTTACCTAATTTATCTGTATTTGTGGTGATGAGGAAATAATATCTTGTACTGGGGGACTTTACTACTGTCAGAGGCCACACCTACTCTCCATTCCAGTTCCGAGTGGCGCGAGGTTTATCAACGATAGCTCCGCAACGGCTGGGCCGAATTTGACATACCGTACATCAATAGATTTGTCTTTTTTGGCGCTACAGCCATCATCACTGTCATTTTCCCGCAAAACGTGACAGAAAAAAGTTCCTTCACAAATCAAAGTTCCTTCACAAATCACAGTTTGTGTTGACGGCCGAAATGGTGGCCATTTTGAAATGACGCAGTGCATCGCAAAATTCATCATTGCATCATTTCAAAGTGGCCACCATTTCGCCCTTAAACACGAATGTGATTGGTCATGTTGGTAAAAGAATTACTTTATGTCATGTTTTTAGGGTAAAAAGCAACAAAAAAGACAAATCGATTGATGTATGGTATGTCAAATTTGACCCAGCCGTTGTCAGATGTGGAAATAACAGCCAAAAACCGTGCACCAAGTGGTTGTGGAATGAAGAGTAGGTGTGATGGACGATGTAATAGGAGCAGTCAGCTGCGCCTATTGCCAAAAGATGGCAGCACAGTTCTAGCGGACCAATACAAAAGACACTTCTCTTGATTGGTGCTCCATCAAGAATGAATGGGTCCGTTATATGCATTGAATTGGGCCGTAGTGACACCTATTGGTCAACTCACTGACAGCTCCTATTGTGGGTTTAGGTGGTTTTTGTTCACCACAGGGTGTATTCGACTCACTGTTCTTAAGTGTTCTGGTGCAGAGAACGGTGTTCTGGAAGAGTTGAACAGCGGAGAACGCGTTCGGGAACGTGTTCCTGTTCCCGAATCTCACACCACCTCAGCTGGTGGTGCAGACGGGAACAGTCGAGAACAAAGATGGCGGACACTGGCGGCAACTTTATAAATATTTTTTGTCAGATCATAGTGTAATTATTCGAGGTTTAGGAGCAAGCAGAAATGACATGAATGACATATCCTTATTCTTATTCTAAACTGAATATTTTGGAAGTATTCTTGAAAAACCTTGGGGTTTTTAGGCCGCCGTATTGACGCCGGAAGTGAAACCATAGCAACCTGCACTTTCCTATTCGAGACTCGAGAACACTTTACTTGTTCTCGGCCTGTTCAGGTGCAGATGAGAACAGGGATTCGAATACACCCACAATCGGCAAGTATTAAAGATGAGTGCAAAAATCCCTTCTTAAAGTGTAAAGGACATTACATGCTGTGTGTAATTATTCTTAGAAAATATTTCAATTTTACCACTCATCAGCCCTGGCCTGGTATTAGTAAATGGATTCTTCAGTATAGTATGATTCGCCCGAACTTCAATATGGGCAAAGTGCCAGGCCTGTGCAACAGACACCATAAAGTGAACACAATGATTAAACCACAAACCACAGTATTTACCAGTTGACTGAGACAACCTTGGATTTGCTATAGGCTCATGGAAAGTAAACCAAGTTACCCTAACATCATTAGGTAACTGCGACATTACATGGATTATTTACCACTGACCTGTGCACATTTCCAAGTTTGGCACTTCGCCGATGTTGAAGTTAGGGTGAATCATACTTTATGTTGAATCATACTTTATGTTGTTAGGGTGTTGGTATGAGCTATTTTTGTACAGAATTTATCTGCATGGGTTTCGACTGATATCAAGAATTATGAACTCCATATCGCAATTGTCATTTCAGGCTTAGGCCTGGATTATAATATTCTCCGATTTGGCTGATCATTCTAAAAAATGCTTATGTTCACTCTCCAGTTCCCAGTGTTATTGGTCATGCGGTGGCTGAATTGGATGACAAACTAGGCCTAGGGTACTCCTCTGATGTGCTTGCCAGATTTAGATTGAGTATAGAGTATAAAAGCTCAGTTACTCATACTGATCTAGGCCCTGTCCTAGATTTCTTTTCAAATTCCACGTTTCGGCTGTCTTGATGGTTTACCGGTTACTATAAAATTTTAATTAATGCCACCAAGACGGTTTTGACATTTTGTCAGCGGCATATAGGCCTACATGTAAGTACAAAATTTGTGTTTGCGAGGTTCACAAAATCAGTGTTTTCGGGGAGTCATATAAAAATGCTGTTTTGCTGGCCCTCATAAAAAAGGCCTCCACACACTTTTCTGGGTTGTGGTACAGTTACTATCAGATGGGCCCATTTATTGTATGGAGGTTGCGTGGCGGGAAAAAATAAATGATTTATACTGCACAACGCAGCGTAAAACGCGCAAATGAATGGAGACCTTAAAGCGGCCACACACAGTCAATATTATTGCACAATAGGCCTATGAGGATCAAAATGGGCCATTTTTTTGCCAATCTTTCTTCTACCCATCACACCAGAAAACACATGCCCTATTTTAGGCCCATTGTGCAATAATATTGTCCGTGTGTCGGCCCCTTTTGTCTTAAAAATCCACATGTGTTGTATCAGGGTGAAATCATTGTTTGGTATAAGAGTCCTTGGGTGGGGCTTGAACTTTAAAATTGTTTTTGATACACGTAGGTATTAAACTCAAGTTTCTAATTCTGAGTATCATTTACTTGTATATGTCACAGATGTGCTGGTTGTGGTAAAGTTAGGCAGTGGTCGTCATCCATGTCACTTTTGGGACAGGTTCTATTTTCTCAATTACAGATTGTACATATACAGTACAGGTCACAATTGACACCCCTACGGCTTCGCGTAAGTAACTCTAAGTTACGCGTAACTCACGGCTTTGGTTTCACGTAACTCGCCTCGTAAATCACTGCGTAGCTAGCGAAATTCGTGTAACTCACTTCGTAAGTTACGTGTAACATAGCTCATGAGTTGTTGCGTAAAGTTACGAGTGAGTTACGCGTAACTTGCGTGAATATAGGGATGTCAATTGTGACCTGTACTGAATATCATTGAGGAAAAACGGAGTCGCCATAATGCGTAATGGTTGAGTGCTGATGCTCAATAGACACTTAAAGCCACACTGCATTGGATCCAGAAAGTCCTTACGTCCTCTGACATTAGTGTAGTGTAAAATGTACTATGCTGTACAATGTAATGTAAGCCGTGAAATTTTCGCGTGCGTTTTATTTTCGCGATTTTCACGCTCGAGGGTCAAAACGTGAACATAAATCACGCGAAAATCGCAAGTTCTTGAGATTTTTTGAAGCTGAAGGGTTCCAATCGCGAAAATTATTCTTCGCGAATTCGTAGACCCCCCAAAATCGCGAACATTTAGCAGTGCGAAAATTTCACATTTTACAGTATCTGAATACATGTACATGAGAGCTTTGCCTGCAGTTGTTTCAATGTGTGCTGAAAACTACGGCTTGATACTTCGAAGTACATGCATATCATGCAAGCATTTTGGGGACCTTCACGAGGCTATGATACCTCTACATGCATTCTCGTAACACTTCGAAAATACCATAAAATTCAGTTCTAAGGAGCTTTAAGTACCGGTAGGTGCAGTAAGGGCAAAAAATTGTATGGAAAATTTGACCATAAGTTGGCTTGAGCACTTCATGCACTTCATGAAACAAAAATGACTTTGTTCTGTCCAGTGTCATAGGATGATCACCACTAATGCCTGTAAATTACTAACGTGCTTCACATGACTGAGGTGTGTCATGTATTCTCTATGGGCAGCCAGGAACATATCCTGTGCTATAAAGTTGCTTAGGCTTAACTACGAAAGAGGGCAGCACTTGTGGGTATCCTATCACATTATTTTGCCTCTGCCGCTTGTGGCAGCTCTGCCACTTACATGTTGATGTCTGTCTGGGCAATTCCACGGTCATGGGTGTGACATATTTTCACTTATTCAGTGCTGTCTCCGCAAATTTTGAAACCACAGAAAGATGTAATACCCTGCATCAAGTCAGGCTCTTGTCCTTCTATGCCCCTGGTATGAATTAAGTTTGTTGTGATTCATAATTAGTGCACTGTCTGCTAATTAGTTGCATGACCTTTGCGATGTCACGTCCGTGACGCAACTAATTAGCAAACAGTGCACTAATTATGAATCACAACAAACTTAATTCATACCAGGGGCACAGAAGGACAAGAGCCTGACATGATGCAGGGTATTACATCTTTCTGTGGTTTCAAAAGTTGCGGAGACAGCACTGAATAAGTGAAAATATGTCACATCCATGACCGTGGAATTGCCCGTCTGTCTCCTGACTGAGTACGGTACCAGAGGCAATGATCCTTGGGTTTGAAGTTCACAAACACTCAAAACGGCTAAAAACGTGTGAAGCGATCACGGCCAAGACATTTTAAGGGTGATTGGAGACTTTATTGCTGTTAAAAGCCACCATCAGTGAGCAGTCCTAGAACAACACAAACTTTGACGTCACAGATAGGAAGTGTGCGCCCCAACGTACGTAAGTAAGGCTTCCTTTACATCGAAGTATACGGTATACGAAAACACCGGTTTACAATGTCTTCATGGTGGTGAATCCTCGGAATGCCTTTGTTAACCGGCGTTTTCGTATACCGAATACTTCTATGTAAGGGAAGCCTAAAGGGCGTGGCTTACGTCTGTGATATAAACTTGTCTGACGTCAGGCACGGATCCAGGGGGCACGCACCCAGCGCACGGCCCCCCTTTCTGCCAACAAATCTGTAAATGACCGTGAAGTTCTGAAATTTGGAGCAAATCATTGAAATTCACCGCAGATTTCAATGTTTCTAGCACAGTTACAGTAGCGCCCCCTCTTTTCCAAAACCGTGGATCTGCCCCTTGACGTTCTAGGGCCATTAACTGGTGGTGGTTTCTAATGGCAGAAAGGTCTCCCATTGACTGAAATACAGCTCATTGGACTATGTTGGAGGGGCCAATTCAGTATTGCTGAAAGGGTAAATGTTGTCCTGGGTACATCTAAACTATACCCAGAATAAATTAAGTGTGACAGAACTATACCCTTGGTATACACCTTTCCAGAAATTCAGCGGCCAGCGCTCGAACTAAGTTATTCCCTCTGCACGTCATCAGAAGACCTTTTGTATGGCAGTGGAAGGGGCTAAAGATTCCCCCTTAGACGTCATCACTGAACACTGAGCGCCGTATTTCTGAAAGGGTGTATACTTCCGTTTACCAAATTTTTGCCAACTCCCGACATCGTTGTAGACTTTGATGTCCTCATGGGAACAGTTGAGAAAAATTCCTTTAAATTGCTGGTTACCACAGGATTCATAATTTTCCCAGACATAACTATCTGTCAAGTGATTTAGCGGGAGACAGTCATTGTCACATGTATGTTACATTAGGTTGGGTCATAAAGGAATCAACCATAAAGGTTTAACTGCGAACGATGAGCTTACTGAGGGATACACTTCCTGTGTTGCCACCAGATGTCTCTCACTGCCTGAATTTTGGCTTTACGTAATGGGCACGAGCTTCAACTTTTTTTGTGGTGAAGAGGTACATGAACCTGCCAACATGACGCTTTGAATTCCATTTCTGACGATAACTGAGCTATTTTCAGCACAATTAGTGTTCCATGTACAAATGTACGTCAGCCTATTCAAATGTACACCGATGACCCTGAACACACATCGTTCGTGGGGTTCTCATTAATTCAGACCTTTTGTATCATAAGATCAACTAGTCGGAATTCAACAAAATTTGCAGTGAATATGCAGAAGGGTCCTGCCTATCACATGGAAACGTCAGAATGCAAATCTGTTGGGTTTTAAAGGGATATTGTCCACATTTAGAAAATGCTAAATTTGTCAGTTGAACCTTTATGGTTGATTCCTTTATGGTTGGGTATAGTTCAGTACACCAAAGTATACCCTGGTATACTGGTACTTCTGAATGTCATACAACATTTATCCTGGGTATAGGTGTACCCAGGACCACATTTAACCTTTCAGCTTCAGTAATGGTGTAGATTTTGTGCCGGTGATTTTTTATCAATTTTTTTCGGCAAAAAATCTTGAGTTTGTCACTTTAAGGGTTAAATTCTCTAACGTGATGATACCCTGTGCTGCCCTCTTTCGGTGATGTGTTTTTCTGGTCTTGCTCGCCTTTTGTAATGGGGCCACCACTGCCTTGGGGAACCTTGTATAAAATCTGTTGATATGAGTATTCAAACAGGATTAGCAGGTGATTTGGCATCTTTTAATCCTGTGGGATAACATTATTTTAGTAGGTAATTTCGTTCATGTATTGAAAGAGTACTTCAATGAATAAACTGTATAAACACTATTTTGTCTTCTGTGTATTGTGTTTTATTGGCTTTTTAGCTCACCTGTGAGCTGTTGTCGTCATGTCCGTCGTCGCCGTCGCCGTCCGTTAGCAGGGCATGATTCGTAACCTCTGGGGCTATTGATCTGAATCCAGGGCTCCCGCGGATCCTTAAAAAGCATTAAAAGTCAGGAATTTTTGTTTTTCAGAATTAAGGCCTTAAAAAGCCTTATAGAATTTTTTCACTCAGTGGCCTTAAAAAGGCCTTAAATTTGATGCGGTATGGTTGACCCCTGATCGAGGGGGGGGGGGACCGGGTAAATGCAATAGATAACCACCAGCTAATCAAGGCTTCTAAATAGTAAAACTTCTGACTCTCATTCTCAGCGAACAGGCACGGATCCAGAGGGGGCAGAAGGGACGTACGCCGCCCTATTTTTGGCAAAGCAATGATTTTTTTAGCAAGAAAAATCCAATCACATAAAAAATTCGAGTATTTTGCTCTCAGATGCCAGGAAAATGCATCTAAAAGCACTTAAATTGTCAAATTTTTCTGGGGGAGGGCCCCCCATTTGGGTTTCCCACTTTCATTGTCCGCAGCCTCCGTCGAGCTACGCCCCCTTTCTGTCAACCCTGGATCCGTACCAGGGTCCGTATTCATAAACATACATGTAAGTCAAAGTGTAATACTTACCTTTTGTGTTGAACAAAGGATAAGTGTCATACTTAGATTTAATTTGTTTTATGAATACGGTCCCTGAACAAAACCAACAAAATTTAAGAATAACACTGTTTATTGAAGAATGAAATAAACCCTTGTAGTGTCCATACAATGATGTGTAACCACAAAAATTCTGTCAGCCAATCCAAACTGGTTACAAGCAGGAATGTTTTTGTAAATCATTTTAAAAGGACCCTATATAGCCTCCTCATTAGCATCTTGATGCCATGTTCCCGGAACGCTGCAACGCCGCCAATCTGTGAAGCAAACTGACGTCAAATGTGGAACACCGCTGTGATAGGCCTATGGTTATGTAAATTATTTTTCGAGAATGACAAAAATTGGCCTGTGCTCAACTACTAAGGCGCGTTTGAGGCTGCAACGCATGGGGAACGATGAAGACCTCAGTATGCAGCAGTCTGATGAGGGACGGATTTTTGTTGACACCAGAAAATTGGAGCCAAAAATTATAATAAATATTATATCTTTACATAAAACAAACAAAATTGTAGATAGATAATGTAAACCGTGATATTTTCGCGACGCTAAATGTTCGCGATTTTGGTGATCTACGAATTCGCGAAGGATAAATATTCGCGATTGGAACCCTTCACCTTCAAAATAATAATAAAATGAAATGGTCCATGGACCATGTGCTCACCGGGTTGGACATAATAGTCTAATGACAGAGGGAGGTACATATCAGTGGCATGAGCAATCTCGGTCAAGTCACTCCCAGCTAGAACTTTGATGATTTTTGGGTTATGCCACCTGGCGCCATATTTTATGTTCGATCGGGCCGGAACTTCACATGCACATAAAGGTCATCTGCAGGGGACCACATAGCACATTGGAGTGCTTTGGGTCGAGTCGTTCCTGAGTTACAGCACTTTGATGATTTTCGGGTTACGCCACCTGGCGGCCATATTGGATGTCCGATCGGGCCGAAACTTCACATGGTCATAAAGGTCATCTGCAGAGGTCCACCTAGCACATTGGAGCGCTTTGGGTTAAGGCGTTCCTGAGTTACAGCACTTTGATGATTTTTGGGTTACGCCACCTGGTGGCCATGTTTGAAGTCAAATCAGGCTGAAATTTGACGTGCATGTAAAGGTCATCTAGATGGAGGTAAATATCAAATTTGAGCCCTCTGCGTCAAGCCGTTCCTGAGTAATAGCACTTACTTGATTTTCAGGTTACGCCACCTGGCGGCCATACTGGATGTCCAATCGGGCCGAAACTTGGTATTTTTAAAGGTACCCCTCCAATGCATGTTTATGCAAAATATGAAGTCGCTCGGTGAAATAATAACAAACTGTGAGAGGTTCGTCACTTTTGTCGAACTTTGACCTCTGTGACCTTGAAAAGTAGGTCAAATCAAAAAC
>NMRB01000385.1:300207-310226 GCA_002633025.1 Notospermus geniculatus | reverse complement strand
TTTCTATTAATGTTCAAAAGTTACAAGTGAAATATTATCTTTATTCATGAAATTTTCAAATAAAAACAGATTTTGTGGTACGCGGTACTCTAAATTACAGCTATGGTGAAAAAATACAAATAGATAGTGATAAAAAGTTGGACAGGCGAAAAAAGTAGGATACAGAACAGAGCACAATTGACCAACCTTTTCCCATGTACTAGTATGTCACACGGAAGGTATGCTCCAAATCATTGCCTATGGTGTACCGGTACGTCACATGTCTCTTCCACGTGACCTCCAGCACCACATGCGAATGACGTAACATATCTTCATTATGTGCCTTAGGCACCACACGTCATCCAGGAAGATGAGGATGCGCCGGGTATGCGCATGACGCTGCATGTGGTTGTACCCGGTCCTAACAATTTAACATCGGACTTCTGCATTTGTTAGGACCGGCATTGCCTATCGCGTTCGTGAATCTGATTGGCTGGTGCTGGCGCAGGTGATAAGTATAGGAACTATTATGTTGATACCTTTCTATTTTTAACACCTTCGTAATTGGTGGATTTCCTGGGTCAAATGGAGGTCACCTTCTATCTGCATTCCGGTACATCAGCCATATTGAGAACTGAATAAATTTACATAAAATTTCCAAATGATGTCACTGGCAGAATTCCTCCAAAAATGGCGGCCAATACTGGTCCTACCAGCCACGACTGAGCGCGCAGATTGGTAGGATCAGGTACTAGTCTATGTATGGAATTTGCAGACCTCTTTGGTGGCCTCATGCATGGTAAAACTTCCTATGTACTTTTCCAGAGGTACTGTACAATCATGCATACCTATATGTACATAGTCAGAATACATGAAAAAAGACAATAGCCGTGTTTACACTGGTCACGGAAAAAGCAATCCTGCTTGGACTGGTCCCGGCCCACTTTGTCATCTGTCAATCTGCCCCGTTCACATTAGTATGATGGAACCGAGCCAGTTGACGGGTGCCACGAGCTCTCCAGTCAGTTCAGTCGATCGGAGGTACGAAAATCAAACGAAAAATCAAACGACGACAACAACAAAATGGATGCCTCCATGCAAAATCACTCCGAAATTCCCGCTAATGACGTCCTTCATAATTCCAGCATGTGCAGAACACAATTTAGCAACGAGATCGGTTACCCTTTACACAGCAATTATCAAATCGATCCTGCTCGGTCCAGTCCGAGACCACCTCCAACTGGTGGTCTCGGCTCAGTTCGGTTTGGAACTGTTCCTGGCATGCCTGTCCCGTTTACACTTGCTATTTTTTTGGCGATCCGTGCTTGGATCGGTCCAAGAATGGTTATTTTTCCTCAGTGTAAATGGGGCTAATGAGTATTTTCCCACTCCGGAACGGTAGCCAGCTACTCTGAAAACGACTGGAACGTCCTTGAATGAATTTGACTTCCCTCTACCTACAAGTAACACGGTTTACCATTTCTTGCACAACTTTCTTGGTATCCTCCCTGTATTGTTTGCCGCCACCAACGCAATAGAGGTAAAAATTAATGCAATAATTTAAAGCCCACCAGTTGAACACAAACCAAACTGTTATGTTGTACCTCAAATTCCAGTAAGAGTTGCTCATATCATAAATGTCTGAAACCTGTGGAATATCCATGACCACGTGGAAAATCCTGTAAGGTAGTGATGTCACTACATATGCAACTGAAACAAGAATTAACATTCGGATAAGGAACCGTGTATCCTTTTGTTGAGTTCCTTCTTTCTGTGGCATTTGTGACATTTTTGTCCTCCTTTCTGCGGCTCTCCTTATGGTGATAATTATCATGATGTTACTAAATGATATTATTATGAATGGAATCATTGTTCCAAATGCAAACTGGAAACCAGATGCTAGGTATTCGATGTATTTATGCCCAGGAACATTGATAATGACAATTTCTGCACCTAAAAAATATAATTTAAGGAAGTGTTATGGTGAGGTATTGGGTAGTATAAAAAGTAGATCTTACATGTATTTATTATCCCACCGAACGAAAGTTCGGTGGGGATCGTTCAGTAGGGATGTAGAGAAACCCCCGTGCGTGCGTGCGTGCGTTCGTGCGTGCATCCGTCCTTCCGTCCGGGCCTATAACTTTGCAACAAAGGCAGATTTTGACCCTGTGACCTCTGACACAAATATCCCTTCCGGCCTATAACTTTGCAACGAAAGCAGATTTTGAATCAGTGTTTTCAAGGAAGGTCTGTGAGCAGTCAAAGGTGTGTTGCGCACTACGGGTATCTATATCTGTTGTGATAGTACCTTTGACAATGACATTGACTCTGTGACTTTTGACTCAAATATCCCTTCCAGCTCGCAAAATTTCAATGAAGGAAACTTTCGTTCGGTGGGATTTGCACACACTTTGCGTTGCTCTTGTTCACACTACCCAAGGTCAGGGCAAGTACGCCTGCGTTTTCCTCACTCCTACAAAGATTTCCAGTTTGGCTGAAAAGGATATTTAGCTGAGGATTCCTCCCTAGATGTTGCACATGCAAAATCCTTTTGATGTCTGTCCTATCCCTTACCACCACATTGCAATGATTAGTAGTTGACCTCCTTGTGTAATGCTTAGTTTCCACTATCACGAATCGCCCCACGAACGATTGAAATCATAGGCCCTATCTCGCGCAACCAGCCCCTCGTTCACACTCCGAGGTCGTCAGACCAAGGGTCTGGTACAGAACAAAATTCTCATTGTAATTGGGTCAGTGACCTTATTCCGATGATTCAAAATAAGGGAGGGCTCTTCGCTGATTGGCTAGTCACTACCAATGCATCATGCATGCAGTGCAGTGTAGTTGTGTTCTACGTCATCGTCGGTAGATTGTCCGCCATGATGGTTTTACAAGTCAAAGTAACCATATGGACCAGACTCTAAAATTGGAAATTGCAAGAGTCTGGTGGCACGAGGCCTGTATTCTAGAAGCCTCCTTAACGCTAAGGTCCGCTTTAGCCTTTTGTATTTTGCCCTGCAAACAATAGCTAAGGTAAACCTTAGAATAAAGGAAGTTTCAAGAATATGGGCCGTGGTCTTCGTGGAGGAATCGTGGTGATCCTGTCAGATCCTGAGGTCGGTCGTTTTGATCGTCGGAAAGTTTTCGACAGTTATGCTGGGTTCCCACTATCACGAATGACGCCACGATTGAAATCGTGGTCTTAATCGTGGAATAATCGTGGTGATCCTATCAGATCTTGAAGGCAGTCGTGGCAATCGTATTCATCGTAGAAAAGTTTTGGACGGTTCATAAATTTTCTATGATCAACACGATTGCCCTCACGATGTGATAAGATCTGATAGGATCACAACGATTACTCTACGATTACACTACGATTTCAATCATGGCGTGATTCGTGCCACCTCAAGTTGACCAATCATGACTCACAGTGAGCCTGAAATGGGTTTAAGAGCAAAAAAATTGCCCACAAATCAAACCTGTACCATCTGTTAGAGTATGGTCTGGGGAGTGTTTTGATGCAAAAAGGAAAAAAATCTGTTGGGAATTTTTTAAGAAAATCGCATTTTTCTGAAATTTCAATGTCAGAATTCAAGAAATGGATAAAAAAGTGTTAACACACATTTTTTAAACTTCAAAATCAATTGTATTCATTTGCAAATGATACTAGGAAAGCTCTGATATAAAGACAATAGACATTTCACTGCTTTTTTGAGAAAATAGTTTTTTTCTTAAATTTCAATGGAATTTGAGAACTTGGATAAAAAAGGGTTAACACACATTTGATTGTGGTGCTGGGAGAGCACCAAAGCAAAGACAATAAGGAATTGTGCATAGATGTCAATGTGCATCGCAATCCTAATAATGTTAGGATTGGGGTTGACCCCCTACCCCTCCTTATCCTAATGTAGGAACATTGACAATCGACAATATTGACCATTGACAAAAATTTGAAAAAAAATGAAACATCGACCAAAAACAATCTTAATAAGACCCAGACTCCCTCCTCCTCTTCCTAATATTGCTGAGATTACAACGCACATTGATTTCTATGCACAGCCCCTATCGATATAACAGATTTTTGTTCAGCATCTAACCATTTTATGCTTTGAGTAGTTATGACATACACTACATTTGTTCATCACGAGTAACGATCTTAGACATGACTTGCGTTGTACTCATTTACTGATTGCCTGAGGTTCAGTGCATAGATTTTGTTCGTGTTGTCCTTCACCAGATGCCTGGTCCAATTTCTGGTAAAATCGGCGTGGATCGCCTGAAAGGCTTGTTCCGTGAACCTTGAAAGACCACACTTGTTTTGTTCACAAAAGTCAACTAAATGGGCATGGACGATATGAAATTTGGGAGTTAATCCAATCCCAAGCATCATGTACGCATCACAAACGTTTTTGACATCCTCCTGCCATCCATCTCAGATTCGATGAAAAACAGGAATCTACCATTTTACTCATTGTCTCAAACGCTTTCACAAACAGCTTTGGTTCCTGGTCAATTCTCATGACAACCTCCTGAGGAATACCTGTCATTTTCATTTTCAACAATGTTCTATGTGTGTTAACCCTTTTTTACCCAAGTTCTCAAATTCCATTGAAATTTAAGAAAGAAAACTATTTTCTCAAGAAAAAACAGGGGAATGTTATTGCCTTTAAATCAGAGCTTCCCTAGTATCATTTGCAAATGAATACAACTGATTTTGAAGTTTAAAAAATGTGCGTTAACCCTTTTTTATCCATTTCTCAAATTCTGACATTGGAATTTCAGAAAAAATGTGATTTTCTCAAAAATTTCCCAACGGATTTTTTTCATTTTTGCATCAAAACACTCCCAGGACCATACTCTAACAGATGGTACAGGTTTGATTTGTGGGCAATTTTTTTGCTCTTAAACCCATTTCAGGCTCACTGTGGACTACATCGCATCCAAGCACACCAAATCGTACCAGAATGTATCAACTTGCATCACCTCGTATACAAACATGAAACTTCAGAGAAGTAAACAAATATTCCACGATCAGCTACGAATGGCCAATCGTGACGTTCTTAACGGACCGCACGACAGTGGGAACTTTAGCAGCGTTAGGTAAATAAGCATAGTCTTCAAGTTGTTGATGTTGAGAAAAAACACTTACCTGTCAGGGGATCCTTAACAAATCTCATAGTATAGAAAACATTTACATTTATAGTCATGATCAATAGAGCTGATGATGTAACAATCTTTTTTGCCCGAACTGTAGAGCACATGGTCAGTGCCAACATTGGATATCTCACAGCAATAAGGCAATCTATAGCCATTTCAGCTAGGAAACAACCGGACAGCATCCCAAAGGTGAAGAGATTATACCATATGAATCTGAAAATGATTGAGAGTCAGTGCCTTTAGAATTAAAGAGGTCCATTAAATTTCAGAGGTACGGATGTATCAATTGAACTTGATATTGGTTCTCAAAATATGGTGATTAACAGTTTCAGATTCGTCCATCAGGGGGCTTATGACTGAAAAGAAAAAACTGGGCTATTTGCATTTTCCCACTCCATTTTGCTTCAGATGGCTATAGCATGTGTTCATGGGTTGCATGCAATATAAAGATGGCGCTGCTTTAGTATCATACCTTTAGTACCGGTATTGCTAATATTTCACATATTAATAGATAGCATGTATTTAGTATGGGACAATCAATGACAGACGGATTGGAAAATCTTGGTGTAATCATCTGATTTCGATCTGACTCCGTTTACATTAGCACAATGGAACCGAGCCAGTTGGCGGGTGCCACGAGCTCTCCAGTCAGTTCGGTAGATCAGAGGTATGAAAATCAAACGACGACCGCAACCAAATGGATGCCTCCATGCAAAATCACTAAGAAATTCACGCTAATGACGTCATTCATAATTCGCGCATGTGCAGAACACATTTAGCAACCGTGCCGAGATCGGTTACTGTTTACAGTCAGCAGTGTTATCGAACCGATCCGTAACCTCCAACTGGTGGTCTAGGCTCGGTTCGGTTTGGAACCGTTCCTGGCACGCTTTTCCCGTTTACACTTGCTATTTTTTTGGTGATCCGTGCTCCCCATCCTCCTATAGCAGGGCTTTGGTCTCGTTCCTCTTCATAGACTTATTGGTCCCCTTGGAGGAGTTGTGTGGACAAAGCACCCCATAACTTTAGAAACCTTCAACCAATCAACTTCAGATTTTGAGTGTACCAAAGTATGGGTCTGGGGTGTTGCCCTACAGATTTTTATTGGGCTACAACTTCCAATATGGCCATCAGGTGGCCATCTTGGATTTTGCATCCCCTGATCCTGATCCTGATCCTCTGTTCAGTCAAGTTCATTAGACTGGTCCCCTGTCGTGGGTCATGCCTTCACTACTATGACAGCAGGCATCCTGAGAGCCAACTCGGCATGTGATTGGTCAGCAAGACGTCATCAACGGTTGCGCCATGAGCTCATCATCTATTTTTAGATCTTGATAGCCCTTCATGTCAAAACAACGTGGGTTGCATATGTCATGAGTCGGCATGGATGCAGGGGAGTGTGCCATGTGAATGTCTAAAGTTTCGAAGATGTTAGAAATGACGTCTGTAAAAGCAAGGAAGTGCATAAGTGCAAGGAATGCATAATCACTGGCGGAATTTCAAAAAAATACCGGTGGTGCCTCGGCTAGCCTACCTTGGGTAGGGTAGGACCGCTACCGTATCGTTAGCTTGAGACTGTACACTGGAATTGAGGCTTCAAGTCGTCAATTATTTCTGCTTTATGCCAAAATTCGAAATCTTCCGCCATCTTGCAGCACCGCCGATGTGGCCCGAATTAGCGCTGAATGGCCTTCGGCTCGCTTCGCGTAACTCTGGAGACTCCTGAAACGTTACGACTTTTACTTGCTCATTTGCATACGTGTGTCAGGATTCCGGCAAACATGGCAGACGCGGCCTGTCGTAGTAGTGGAGGCACGGAGCGGTACGACAGGGACCAGTCTATCAAGTTCATGTCTTAGGAGCATACAGAGGTATCCCACTGACAGCTGACTATTGGCTCTTGTGCTTCACAATGTGGATATGTGAATGACGCAAGGTCCCAGTAGATTGGGAACAACTATAGATGTGTACCAAATTTTGCGACCATGTTTACGGGTGACGTGACGTCATACTGTGCATCCAACACATGCTGATGCATTGCGATATCATGACGCCGTGTAAACATGTTCCGCAATTTATGGTACATGTACATGACTATAGCTCCATTTGATGCACCAGCTACTTGCACAGAGAAGATTTTAATGTAGAAATACTCTCGCAGGATTACTAATGGTGTCAGAGGAGCTGGGTCGAAGTTAGCCATATCTTGGCTGTATGATGATTTCTCCTCCCACACTCCAGTGTTCTAGCCAGAAATTTTTCCATACAGGGTGGGATGACTCCATTTTTAGCCCGCTTGGCCGCAAGGCCCAGCAGGGCTTATGCTGTGGTTGGGGTCATTTAGTGGTGGTCTGTCGTGCGTCCGTACGGCGGTACGGCGGTACGGCGGTACGGCGCTTCGTCCGTAAACTTTTGGTTTGTTAGCGCTCTAGCGCCTTTACTTTTTGACGAATCTTTTTGGTCTTCGGTGGGTCTATATATAGGCCTAAGATCTAGGTCGAGTTTGATTTTGAGCACGATTGGATTCCTATTTTGGCCTCCAGGGGGCGTTCTGTGAAAAATTTCAAAGGGCTATATTTTGATAATGGTTTGAACTATCATGTTGAAACTTTGTACACATGTACCTCTAGGTTATAGCAACTTACAGACAAACTTTCGGTGAAATCTGATTCTTCACTTTGCCACTAGGGGGCCAAAACCAAAATCACTGAAAGTGCTATTTCTCCATAACCAAGAGATGGATTTTTGTCAAATTTTTTTCATGGGTATATCTAATAANNAGATACTCGAACTACTTTCGAATTTCAGCTCGGTCCAGTCGGGTCGCACCCGAACTACATAAATTCCTCGGTTATCTACTTTTCTGACGTCACAAATGTGACAGACATCGTTACTCGGGTGGAATGAGGACCGAACTCAACCACTCACGTGACAACAGCAAAAAATTGTCGAATTCACTGGAAAATGTGCAGTGGGAAGCGCAACGCATTAAGTGCGTAGCTGTGCGAGACTAGGTGGAAAGTTAGTTCGAGTAACTCAAGATGGCAGCTCCCATGGTTTGTGAAATTGCAAATGGACTGCAAATTTCACCGGTGATTATGGACGATTGGTGATTAAGTTAACATTTTAATTGCTCGTTGCTTCTAGCTATAGTCATTCTTTTGCGTTTTACGTTACTTGATTAGTCGGAAACGGTTCTGGCTTGGAGTTTGATTGCACCAAAGCTCAGGTGATGTAATGTCTCGTAAAGACAATGGGGCCTGTGTAATTAGTGTGTGTGTGGAGTGTACAGTGAGCCATGCATGTATAGACACTGATGGCCATGCCCTTCTGGCTGTCAACCTCACGGATATTGGACATTTTGGATGGGTCCCACTTGTGGTACTTCACGCAGTGGCCTCTATACATGCCCCTTAAATCGGTATAAAAGTGATCTATTTCGAATTGAGTGTGACGCGTTATATCGGAATAGGCCTTTATTGCAAATTTGATTCCATATAAAACCCTAGTGTGAACACGGCAATACACTAGTATACATGTGCTGTACCAAAACATTGACTAAGCCACATAATAAGAAATGACATTCCCGATCATAATTCGTGTCTGCTACAATCATAACACAAGGCAATTCAAACCTTGTACCAAAATACTCCATGCAGACCTTAGCAGCAGTAAAAGGAATAAATCCAACTTAAGCGTCAAGCGGAGGTTTTTCTCGCCAAAACAAAGCGTCCACAACTGTCCAAAGAACAGCAGAACTACACCATAGCTATACGTCTACACGGAGCATTTTAACCCCAGTTAACCGTCTACACGGGGCCTTGTCTCGAGTTAAGTTGTTGCGGGTCAGCTTTGTCTCGGGTTAATTTGACCCCAGTAGGGTAGGGGCCGGGTTGTTTTTTGGGGCTTGGACTCTTTTCATTCCTTAAAGGAGCTGGACGTCCAAGTTGTAAACACTCACTCACTGGTTCTCTATCCAAGCGACGCATGCGGTGCTGCCACCTATTGTCGATGAGATGTACTGACGTGAATATCGTGAGTGAGTTGCATTGGACCGGGCACCAGTCTAACGATCGCTGGTGCTGCCACCTTCACGAAGGAATAAAACTAGTTTGCTGGCCACTGTTTGTAAACAAACCAGTTTGTTTACAACTTGGACGTCCAGCTCCTTTAATTGCAGGGAGACATGCGAAAAATATTGCTCGGTGGGCACAAGTTGTCTTGAGTTGTAGCGCCGTCTGTTAATACATTGTACACGGTGACACTACGCTATATCACAGGCCCCTGTAGAGCTAGTGAGCTTAGAACACGTATCTAACCAAAAAACACTAGTTTGTAAAAAACACACCCGAGCTCACAAATTTATGAGCTCGTGGTGTGATACGTGTTGTGTTTTTAGCTCACCGGTGAGCTCTTACAATGGTGCAGCGTCCGTCGTCCGTCCGAAAGTGATATCTCCTCCTAGACCGTTCAACGGAGGAGCTTGAAACTTTAGTATGTGTTAGGTACTCATCGACTATTGTGCACAACACTCTTGGAATTTCGGTCCAACTCCCTGTCTTTCCACCAGGGGGCGATATGTGAAAAACACATTTATGGTCATTACTCCTAAAGTAATTGTGATAAAGTGACGAAATTTTGTGTGCATGTTTATCTGTGACAGCTTCATACTATATCGTACGGGTTTTGACCTTGACCTACTTTCAAGGTCACAGGGGTCAAACTTTAATAAAAACCAGGAACCGTACGAAAGTGATATCTCCTCCTGGACCGTTGAATGGAGGAGCTTGAAACTTTGGTATATGTTAGGTACTCATCCACTATTGTGCACAACACTCTTGGAATTTCGGTCCAACTCCCTGTCTTTCCACCAGGGGGCG
>NMRB01000385.1:263848-279791 GCA_002633025.1 Notospermus geniculatus | reverse complement strand
GGGGGGGGGGGGGCAAAATTGATTGAGTCTGGAGGCGAAGCCGGAGGGGGTCTTGGGGCCCTCCCCGAAAAAGTTGAAAATCTACACCCTCTAAGACGCATTTTCCCCACATCTGACACGACAATAACTTGGCTTGAAGAGGGGAAATAGCCTTTTAGAGCAAACATTTGATGGCCCTTTGTGCTCGGGGGGAGGGGGCATTTGCCACGTCCCCCTGTCCGCCGCTGGCTACGCCCCTGTCTGCAATCTCTGTCGTTTGGTTTCTATTATTGCCATGTACATTTATTTGTCATCGGACAATGTTAACGCCCCTTTCTGTGTGTTTGGTAACTGAGTTATTGTGTTTCAAATTTGGAGCCTAAGGTTTCTTTGGTCATGTGATCAAGTTGATCAGGTGATCTTGTTGGGTGTGCCTCATGGTCACATGCTTCTTTTATGAAGGTTTTAGGCCCTATGGTTTATGGGCCTGTTTGTGTGTTCTGTTCTTGTTTACAACTTTGCTGATCTTGTGCCATCATGAAAATGTGTTGTATGCTTGGATTGACTGCTGTGGAGCCTTCTTGGAATTATGGGGAGCAATTTTTGCTGTAAGTGTTTGTTTTGAGTTGTAATTTTGTTACCCTCATTTTTCCACTTAGGCTTAAATTTGCCTTCACATACATATGTACATGTACACTGCATACATGTCCTTAGTTCACCATAGGGGCCTATTCTGTCTTTTGTGTTGCCTTGGGACTTGCTTGGTGTCTAAATGTATTTATCATTTTCCTTACGTACATTTGTTTGCGTTTACCTTTTTGTATCCTTTGAATTTACACTGTTTTATTTTTTTTGTTTTCAGTAAACTGTTATTCCAGTAACTACGTGTCGTTGCTTCATACTGGTAGTTTGGCACCTCCCCCCGGCTCCCACAGACAATATACGTAACGTTTTACAGGGGGAGCTGCTTTACGCTTACACCTGGTTTTATCCAGGGCCATGTTGAATGCGGGGGAGGGGGAGGCTGGGGAAACGTGATTTTCATGCGGATTTTCGGCAAAAAATGGCAAAAAAGTCCTGCGCTATCTGTGCCCCACCCCCGGAAAAAAAGCTAAATACGGCCCTGTATCCCAGGTGGAACCCTCTCTTCATGCATGTGATAGATAGTGAGGGTAACTCCAACTTATTCTGACTGCAAAGATTTCATACGGGACTCTGGTTTCCTTCTGCTCCTACATGAAATTCGACCCGATTGTCTTAGGAGCATTTTGCTCTCAGCTCTCGGTTCTTTGCAAGAGTGGGGTTCCCCCTACTCGTGGGGCGCACATTATCAGAAATTCGGCCAACAGTGTCGAGCTGCGTCGTCCCTAACTTTAATGCGGATGTCAGGTCACACTGCGATTGCCTGTGAACAGTCGGCATCAAGTATCGCAATCATGGTCAGGTCACAAAAACGAAAATGTGTACGATCATCGTGGAACAAGCAGCATCAGCGCGCAGGGAATCGTAACCGTGTTCAGGTCACCTGCGAATGGATTACGCCCGTCGGGATGGCACAGAAGTTGAATCGGTTCAACTCTTGCGATCTGTGATCTTTTTGGTCGGCGACTGATCCCGATCGTCGTAACGTAGACGCAACTGCAGTCATGTCACACCAGATCAGCGACTGATTTGTTCCACGCTGTCGTGCCTCAGGCGCAAAGTGATCCAGAAAAGTCAGCGTGCGCCTGTTCTGTGCCATCGCAAGGTCGACCTGACATCCGCATTACGGGTCGGTCCCCGCCTACCCATTCCAGGCTGTCAACTCAGTTGCCATCAATTTTTAGGAGGAATTTTAGGAACTGTTTTTACTCATTTTTAGGAAATTTAGGAGTTTTTTCATCAATATTTAGGGGAATCATTTTTCTACACAATTTTCCGTGGAAATTTCCCCAAAAGACGTTGTCAGTATTGGCATCCTGTGGCATTTCTGACGAAACAAAGCAGTGACATATGGAGAATTTTGAACATGAAACAGGACAGTGTAATTTAATCAAAATTGAACCAAAGAGAATGGTTTATTTTGGGGCAAGAAGTAAATAGAAATACTGTTAGAAAATAGGACTTCCGGGTCTTACACTGACAGCGCCACGTCGTGGCGTAGTTCGGCGGGTTCCTACGAAAGCCCAGAGTGCTCATTCAAATTTCAAAATTCAACTTTGAATTTTGAAATTTGAAGTGAATAATAGCGCCGCTTCAAATTTCAAAATTCAACTTTGAATTTTGAAAGGAGCTATTTACTTAAGGGTCAATTGTACCAAATCCCAAGAACCACATTTTTGGCCTTTTGGCCTGAGTAGGGTGTCTAGTGTAGGCTTGTGCAGTCAGGCGTGAGGGGAGTATGACATAAGCAAGAAAAAGGCCAGCGTAATGGAATTCTTAGATTTATATTGTAAAATTGACCCTTAAAGCCACACTTATTGAATTCAGAAACTGCTTACGTCCTCCGACGTTGGTGTAGTGTAAAATGTACTGTACTCTATCTCAATGCGTTAGAGCTCTGCCTGCAGTTTTTTCATTGTGTGCTGAAAACTAGGTCTTGATTCTTTGAAGTACGTATCAGGCAAGCATTTTGGGGACCATCACGAGGCTATGAGACCTCTTCCTGCACAGTCCTAACACTTTGAAAATGTCGTAAAATACAGCCCCTTTGAATTGAATAATAGCGCCGCTTCAAAATTAAAAATTCAACTTTGAATTTTGAAATTTGAAGTGGATAATAGCGCCGCTTCAAAATTAAAAATTCAACTTTGAATTTTGAAATTTGAAGTGAATAATAGCGCCGCTTCAAATTTCAAAATTCAACTTCGAATTTTGAAATTTGAAGTGAATAATAGCGCCGCTTCAAAATTCAAAATTCAACTTTGAATTTTGAAATTTGAAGTGAATAATAGCGCCGCTTCAAATTTCAAAATTCAACTTTGAATTTTGAAATTTGAAGATGCCTGTAACTTTCCGCAAACAAGCTAATAATTCTGATCATTTACAGCATTTTTTCGTCTCAAATCTAGTATTTCCACATTTGATATACGTGTAATGTTTACAATATTTGATTTTATTGACTTTTATTTGGAGATTTGCGGTGTCAAAATGTACTGGCACTATATTCCAGCCATCTGGAAAGTGATGAGGCAGCTGGTGCTAGCGGCATAAGCGGCCCGTCCAGAAGTAGGCCGCGCATGATTGTGTCTGTGTTTGTTTGTTTCACAGGCAAGAGCGTGGATCCGTATCCTACTCCACCACTTTGCCCTTCCTCCAGCCTCTTCCGGGTCAGGAGAATGCCGGCCTCTCAAACCCTGTTCCGGGAGAGGGCATTATCTTCCCACCCTCCGGTACCGCATTCCTGCAAGGCCTAGTGTTCTTTTTGGTGAGCTGTTGCTGCGGCACACCACATTCACACATAGACACAAATCATTATTGTTCGGCTGGTATAAAATGCAGGTTGCAGGTTGCCCTGCAGGTAATGGTACTTGCTTTATATTGCACTTTGCGATTTGCAAAATCTGTACCCAGGTAGTTCGAAAACTACTAGTATTGCATAGACTTCATTGAAAAGGGATCTCTGCTGGATCAAGGAGGGGCCACCTCAGCACCATATTGCAGATATCAATAACATACCGGTCACCGGTAGGCCTATCCTGTGCGTTTTTCTTATTGGACCCCCACTCTATGTTCCTTTTTATTAGCGCCCCCTTTTATCCACACCGACTGGCAGTTAAAGGTGAATTACTCATCTGTGTAGATAAATTTTATTAAGGTCAAAATTGATCAGATAGGCGATGCAGTAGGCCTAGCTCATTGTGAAAAACATTTTTTTACTGCAGTTGAGTCCTATGGATTAGTATTTTTTTTAAATTCCTTCGCAGTGTATAGTACGGTACCGGTAAAGTGTCTACAAAATTTCTGGCGCACAACTAAAATAATAGGTGGCGCTGCGGGCTACTATATACTCACGTTTTTGGTCATTAGGCCTGGTTCTGAATGACTTAACACATAGGCCC
This sequence comes from Notospermus geniculatus, assembly GCA_002633025.1. Lineage (NCBI taxonomy): Eukaryota > Metazoa > Nemertea > Pilidiophora > Heteronemertea > Lineidae > Notospermus > Notospermus geniculatus. The sequence goes on along the minus strand of NMRB01000385.1, from coordinate 275,772 downwards.
TAGGCCTAATTGAATTAGTAATTCTTGCATTCTTGTACATTCATCATTGTACACGTGTCCTGTGCATCCGCAGATTATGCAATGTGTTGCATTATCCCCCTTCCTCCGTTTTGTCAGTAAAATAGGTTGGACTCCCTTGGGCTTCATTCCTTCACTTCTTGCACTAAGTCACGTGACAGACTTTTTACCCAATTATTAGTTGGATAAGCAACACACTTCATTTAAAAGGGATAGTCTCTGCTGGATGAGGGTCCTTCATTGTGGGTGGTTTCATCACTCCCTAGTCTCCCGCCGGGTGGAAATCTTTTGTCCATCCATGTTCTACCGGTACCGGTACCTATTATTTTGTAAATTGTTGTATAGTTATGATGTATGATATGCATGTGTAATATTCCATTACCACTCTTGTTCCTTATCACACATTCCTTGCACGCTAGGCGCCCCGGTACATTCCAAAGTTCTGTCTCTCTCTTATCTCTATTTGCACTCCCAAGTGTATTATATTTCACCCGATGTAACTCTATGTTTCAAGGACTCAATAAACTGTTTGTAATTTGTAATTTTAAATGTGGATCCATCTCTCATTTCTCTGCTGGATAGCCTAGGCCTAGCAGTTCATCTGAATGTCAGCTGGGTAGCCTTTGGGGGTATCTATAATCCACAGGAATACATGTTAGTCCGAACGTCTGACTCGTATTGCTATTTTTAGTATCTGCTGGACGCTAATACAGAGTCAGATGATGAGTAACCGAAGAACCAGATTTTGGTTCTACGTCATCAGCGTGATCAGATCACGGATTGGTGGTTCCCGTATCAGGTGACCTCAAACTGTAAAGATGGCGATACTGTGCATTCGCCGATTCGGCTTTTCGAGAGGAATATTTTTCGTGATTTTGATAACAAATTGCGGTTTTCTTAATGTTTGTCTGGCTAAGAGTGAACAGAGAGCGTGATTGCGAGTGTAGCTGGTTGAAACAGCAAGTAAAATGCCTGGGAGCAGCGTTGTCAAGTGATACGATTGCCGTGCACTAAATGTATTCAAAACACCACCTGGAGATGGACGGACCAATTAAAATAGACCCCCCGCGATAGGCTTCATCTGACTCTTGTTGCGGCCGTCAGTTCTGCAAATGAGCAACAGTAGGCAGTGTTCGGACTAGAATACATGTATGTCCTCTCGGCTACCCAAGTACCGGTAACAAAGTACAGGAATATCTTTTTTAAATAAAATATTTTTTTTAATATCTTCAACAACAAAAAGCATACACCTCAACACAAAAAGTATACTGATCTCTGTTCTGGTGTTGTAAATGTATTGAAGGTACCCTAGATGTACCTGAATAGTAACTTGACTACAGGAGCCTACATGTATTTCATAAAGTCACGTGAAGGTAATGGTACCGAATGGAAAATGCATTGAAAATCCATTAGCTTGAAGTCACTTTATGAAACAGGCCCAAGGGCTACACCGGTAGTGCATGTACAGGTTTCCATTACATGTCGGCCTACACAGGGAAAACGTACCATGAAAGACTTTGGGCCGTATAGACGAAGCGCGATTAGGCCAACACGCGTGTAAATTCATAGTTTGTCATGGTAAGGACCTAGAAAACCATCGTGTTGCTACCTTGAACGCTGCTTGATCGGCAGCGTTTGCCCGCAGGATAACCATTCCTACGTTCACGTGCAGGAGGATCGAAGAAAAGAGTTGAATGACGCTACACAAGGCCTGTAGGTTGTTCAAATTTTTCTTTGTCGTCCTCCTGCAGCTAGACAAAGACGAGTTGCCACGGGTGATTATCCTGCGGGTGAAAGCTGCCGATCAAGCAGCGTAAAGGGTAGCAAAACAATGGTTTTCTAGGCCCTTAACGTGAATAGCTATAAACTTACCCGCGTGTTCGCCCAATCGGGCTTCGTAAATATGGCCCTTAGTGCTTCATTTTGTAGCCAAGTATTTGCTGACACTATGGATGTAACGACTATGCTACATCAGTCTTGACATTTTGTGAGGCTCCCTTTATACCTGTAATACTTCATTCCTTTCCTATGCCTCGCCACCCATGTTACAGGTGAATGAATCAGACTGAAAGATTCAATACAAAAAGTGGTGCGACTCGACACCTGCGTTCAAAATTAGAAGACAATTAATGATGCAGGGCACAGGCACTCTAGGAAAATGATGGTTCACTTATCATGAAAAGATTTCTTTATTGGAGGTCCCACTGCAGGCTGTATGCATCAGGGCAATTCTCCAGTAGAGAATACATATTACAAAGTCAAATTTTTGTTTTTATCTTTGATATTACAACTCCTTCAGGTCTGCAAAAAATCTAGGAGATTCAGGCAGCACTGCTGGAAATTATAATGTGGAACACCTTTTAAAGTGCCACGAAATCCTGAAGGCTGTATATTAGACTAACACAATTTTATTTATCTTTTTAAACACCTATCTTCTTGCGGACAAGATCTATACTGGAGAAAGACCACTTCTGACTACTTCATCTGAACGTGAAGTTATTACTCAAAGATGTGTTTAACTCCCTATCTCATGCGATTGAAAAGGATGAAGCCTGCCGCACACGGGCGATTTTTCGAGCGATTTTCTTGGCGACCGGCCTTGCACCACAGCAGCGACTGAACATATTTTTAGTTTTTTTAGTTTTTGTTGACTCGTATGCGACAAATGCTTCATTGGAAGATCAATGATGTCGCGGATGATATCACTGATCGCCTCAAAGGTAGTTATCGCATGCGTAGTAGTCGCATCTGTAGTCGCCCCATTTTAGTCGCCCGTGTGCACCAGGCTTAAAGCCCCTGTCACACTGTGGCGACTAAGGCGGGCGAATCCCCGCGAACTAGAATGAAAATGGTCCATGCACCATGTGCTCAGCCCTTTGGACATAATAGTGTAATGACAGAGAGAGGCATGTACATTGTCCTTGGACCATTTCATTCTTTTTCGCGGCGATTCGCCCGCCTATGCCTGGCGCACACGGGTGACTTAAGCATGGCGCACACGAGCGACTAAAATGGGGGCGACTACCGATGCGACTACTAGGTCGCATGCGATAATTACCTTTGAGGTCGATCAGTTATGTCATCCACGACATCACTGATCTTGCAGTGAAGCATTTGTCGCAAACGAGTAAAAAAAACTAAAAAAACTAAAAATATGTTCAGTCGCTCCTGTAGTCGCAAGGCTTGTCGCCTAGAAAATCGCTCAAAAATCGCTCGTGTGCGCCATGCTTTAAATGGGGGGCGAAAGTCCTACAGATGCGACTACTATGTCGCATGCGATAATTACCTTTGAGGTCGATCCGTGATGTCATATCGCGACATCATTGATCTTCCAATGAAGCATTTGTCGCATATGAGTCAACAAAAACTAAAAAAAATAAAAATATGTTCAGTCGCTGCTGTGGTCGCACGGCCGGTCGCCAAGAAAATCGCTCGAAAAACCGCCCGTGTGCGGCAGGCTTAAGTCGCCACAGTGTGACCTGGGCTTTACATGTCGGTTTGCAAGGCATGCAAGCGCACAAGTCCACAAACTTGTATTCGGTGTTCCTCATTTCATGTCACAATAGGAAAATAATCAATGACTTCGCTTGTGGTTATGGGCTGGGCCTAGTATTCTTCAAATGAATGGTTTGTTATCCAATCATAATGCTCGGTAGATCTGGTCTCGGCCGAAAACGTAGGTTTTCGTTCGTCGACTTTTGTCATTTACCCACAAAACAATTCTTGGGAAGAAGTTACTCTATATGTATAGGGCCAATATGGCAAGCCAAAGCGGAAAAAATGTCAGAACTGAGATATTATTGTCAAGACTACGAGAATATGGTCAGAATAATGAAATTGTCACCAAAATATTCATATTATGTTATCAGAACCCCAAATTATACAATCTGATTTGCGAGAATACGCTCAGAACAACCAAATTGTCACCAGAATATTCATATTATGTTATCAGAACCGCCAAATTATACTATCCGATTTGATAATATACGGTCAGAACTCAGAAACATGTCACATAATCAAATTGTTGCCAGAATATTCATATTATCTAATCAGAACCGCCAAATTGTACTGTCAGATTTCATAATACGGTCAAGACGCCAAATTCCTGTCAAGAACTGAGAAACTTGTCACAACTGTTCAGCGAGACCAATCAAGAAAACGTGACCAGCAGATTTTGATGACGTCATACGCATCGTCTATTATACGGTGGCCCATAAGGGACACTTATTTTTCATTTTATATTTTTATCTTTTCCGATATATGAGATCGGGAACCAATTGTTTCTGGTCTGTCTGTCTGTCGGTCGGTCGGTCCGTCTGTCTGTCTGTCTGTGTGCGTGCATTAAGGGTCTTATATACCAATGGGCAGTATCTAGGCAAATTTTAATGAGGTCGAATTTGATTAGATGTTGGTGCATGGCGATGTCCCATCATACCTCAGCAAAAAAATTTAAAAATCCGAAATCCGAAATCCAAAACCCGAAAGTTTTGACCCTGTCTGATCTTAACCAAAACCTAAACTTAAGGTGTACATGGGTCAAGGATTCCAAAAAGTGGGTCACAGAATCATACGACTCACCGTTGTAGGGATATTAGGGAATTAAGATTCTATTTTTTATCTTTGACCTAGTTAAAAAATTTCTTCGTGTAACATGATCAGTGGTGTACACAAGCTCAGAATATACGTCCGTCCGAAAATAGATACTCCGTCCGATAATTGGACTCTATTGTGAAAAGTTACTGATTGGACTTCCTAGCGGTCCCTTCCTTCTTGCGGGGGCGCCACCGTCTATATTTCTTCCTGTACCTTCCTGCACCCTGCACCCTAGGGTTATCAAAAAAATCCTCAACGCCCTCTGGTGGCAAACGCGCCCTTTTTATCTTAATTCGTGCTGAGGCATGATGGGACATCGCCATGCACCAAATCCAATCAAATTCGACCCCATTAAAATTTGTCTGGACATTGCCCATTGGTATATAAGACCCTTAATGCACGGACGCACACACAGACAGACAGACAGACAGCAAGACCAAAAACAATATGGTTCCCGATCTCGTATTTCGGAAAAAATGAAAATATAAAATGAAAAATAAGTGTCCCTTATGGGCCACCGTATAATAGACGATGCGTATGACGTCATCAGAATCTGCTGGTCACGTTTCTTGATTGGTCTCGCTGAACATTTCAGACACATGTTTCTCAGTTCTGACAGGAATTTGGGTCTTGACCGTATTATGAAATCTGACAGTACAATTTGGCGGTTCTGATAAGATAATATGAATATTCTGGCAACAATTTGATTATGTGACATGTTTCTGAGTTCTGACCGTATATTATCAAATCTGATAGTATAATTTGGCGGTTCTGACAACATAATATGAATATTCTGGTGACAATTTCATTATTCTGACCATATTCTCGTAGTCTTGACAATAATATCTCAGTTCTGACATTTTTTCCGCTTTGGCTTGCCATAGTCGTAGGCCTATAGCTATAATACATGTATATTTGCATTAGTAATATCATTGTCAATAATGAAAATGGCCCCAAACAGTGCCTTTTTGTCAAGAGCAAAGTGAACGGTACGTGCCTCACGCGTAGGCATCCCGTTGAGGTTTCCATGGGTTTCGGACAAAGTGGACACTTACCCTCAGTAGGGATTCAAAGAGATTAGCTCGAAGTAATCGGCCACATTCTTACTGAACCTTCAGATCATGTGTAGGAAAGAAACACTACCACAATAGAAACATGCGCAAATTATGAGGCAATCAACCCCAAGCCTGACAAAACGCATGAAATAACAGCATTCTTTGAGATTTTACAAGTTACACGCAAAAAAGACATCAATTATCGAACCCAGACCTCAGTAGGCCAACCTGCTCGTATCCACTACCCCAGCTACGAACAGCACTACACAAGCCAAAAATTGGGGTTAATTAATGGCCATAAACACTTGACACTATCTGATGGTGTCTTTTGTTTATAGAACATTTTCAGAAAGGTGAAGGCTACAGACCAATATTATTCATGAGTAGGACTGATTTTGTTTCGTTTCTATGTTTCGTTTCGTTTCTGTTGTTTCGTTTAGCCAAATCCGTGTCATTTTACATGTAGCTTGTCATTTGAGACCAGGGCCCGGTTGCACCAAACTTAAGTTCTTATCGTAAGATATGGAATTTGGGACAACCCCTAAGACATGTCGTAACTGCATAGGCAAGAACGTTAGGGCGATGTCCTAAGACATCGATGGTGCAACCCATTTTTGTTCTTAACTTTAAGACAGCACCTACGACGTTTGGTGCAACCGGGCCCAGAAACTTAAATTCGAGGAATAAAAAGTAAACATGTTTGATTGCCTGAAATCTTAACTATATTCCAAATTCCATCCCGATACCGTACAGTATACTAGCCGAGGCGTCAAATTATGGACATGGCTCTTTGAGGCCCCACAACTTCCCATTTCGCCAAATCTGATGATAGCCTCCACATGTACACGTCTCCTAAAAAAGCAAAGGAACTGTGCCTAGGCCTACATGTATTTATGTTTTCTAAATATTTTGTAAGCAGGGCCTAAAACGAAGTTGAGAAATTATGTAGGCCTAGTCCTCTATTTCCACTTTCTCACTATTTGGACTTCACGTCATATCAAAGGGCTACTTCTGCAGGCTGGCCAAGAACCTAAACCTTTAGTTAATTAGTTTTTCAGGTAGCTACTACTACTTGTTTCTTTCGCTTCATCAAAAAGTATGGAAAATTAAAGACACGGCCATTTGAAGTCGAAGGGCAGTCACCAACAGCATTGCCATTTTCCCGCCTTTTATAATGAGATTTGATGATGTCATTGGTGTTGTTTGCTGATGATGATAACACTGATTTCAAATAACTCCAAATAATAACCCCTTATTGTCGGACCTATGGGATGTCGGATTTATGGCACTTCGTACTTATGCAGCGGTCAATGGAAACTCTGTACCCCCCCCCNACCGTCGAAATTCTGTCGAAGTCTGAATTAGCAAAACGTCTAAAACCTGTCGAAATGAAGAAAATACGATGGTGAATAATCGTCGAATGCCTGAAAAACGTGGATATGTTTTTAGGTGAATTCCTGTCGAAACAGATTATGAAAGCGTGTCGAATTCGCGTCGAAATCCTGTCGAAATAATACACTGTTGTTGGAAATCGTGCACAGCTGTAGCACAATATTACCGGTACCGTATACCGAACGTTGTTGGATGCGCGCTGTCTCGTGCCATATTCTGCGGGAAAACGCGCAAAGTTTGTAAGATTTTGCTGAAAAAAATCGATGCTTGATGCCTATAAAGCTTTGTGAATTTCATAATAGCATTCTAACAGTAGTTGTTTTAATGTGCCGGGTACATTTGTCTGGAAAAGCCGAGACTATGCGCGCGAGAACAAGGATAAAAGTATTTCAAAAGGCACCATGACATTGGCAGGGTATTATGACCACCTTGATTATTTTTTTCCCACATGTAGGCCCAAGTGCCCAAGGTTAACTTCTGACGAACTGTTTTCAAAGCAAGGGTGAAAAAGTGACGAACTCTGACCCCACATGCCTGGGGGCAGCTGTGAATTCCTGTCGATTGGTTTTGTACCTGGGGTGAAAAAATGTCGAAATCCTGACCCCCCAGCTAACTCCTAGGCGTCGAAATAACGTCGAATTCCTGACCGGGGGGGGGGGGGGNGATGTCGGACTTACGGTACTTCGTACTGGTACATTTTTAAAATGATTTTTCCATTGTCGGACTTATGATACTTCGGACGTGTGGGATGTTGGACTCATGGGGGGACACCGATTAGATCACACACAGCCAGACATGACCATGCATGTTTATGATTGCTACGTCCTGTCAAAACATGTTGTTAACAGTTTTAGCGGAAAATCCACCACCGTGACCACTGTCTTTCTTTTAACACCCTTATCTATGATTAGGTGAATATTCATCCACTTGCAGATTAATCACATGCTAATATAAACCATACAAATTGCCCTTATCAAGTCAACGAATCATCCCAACCCGTATAATGACGTCACTCACAATTCCTCCACAAGTTGCCTCCACTTATTATGATAATGAGGGTAAATACTGCATTCTGATTGGCCGAGAGCTTGCATAATGAACCCCATTTGCATAATCCGTGATGAACAGACTAGGTGTACTACTTGTGCGTGCATTATTTAGTGCTTAGGTATCCCTTCACCTAATCAACGATATCTCATCGCCCTACTGTAAAGTTTTATCACAGACACTTGTCAGCAATTTTTAATTCTGCTGCAGATAAGGTACAGGTAAAATTTACGCCAACCCTGGAATTTCTGTCTGCCTCTTCAAAATTTCAAATCTATATTAAGGAGTTTCAAATAGTGTCACTGGTCATTGATCAATAGATTGATTAGATAAGCTTTTCTTCTGAAAGTCATGACATTTCGCAACAGTTTGTGATTGTGGAATGTGCTAAAGTGTCGGAAATTCGCCATGGTCTCCTGTGGCATGATGTTTGTCGTTTTTGTTGCGATTTTCCTCCTTTCCGTGATTGTACCGAGTGATCAAGTTCCAAACGAGGCAAAGTTAGAAAAAAATGGTTACAAAGACGTACTGGTCGCCATCGGTAGTGACGTCAAACCAAATGATGAGATCATAAAACGGATACAGGTAAGATTTATGCCAACCCAGGAATTTTTGTTTGCCCCAGCAAGAGACTCAGTTGGAAGTAAGAATGCAAATCTGTTGAGGTTTAATGGGATACTGTCCACATTTATAAAATGCTTAATTTATGAGTTGAACCTTTATGCTTGATTTCTTTATGGTTTAACGAATCACAACGTAATCATAGTATAGCCATTTGTTATTCACCGAACCTGAATTTATAACCTCGAGGTTATCAATAAGTTCATGAGGCAAATAATTTTTAAAGCACTCGAAACGGGGCAAGTCCACGGTCAAATTCGTGTTCAGTGCGGTCTCTACAACTCATGGTACCAACGGACCATTAGTGCCCTGCATCATGTCAGGGTCGTGTCCTTCTATGCTCCTGGTATGAAGTAAGTTCGTTGCGATTCATTATTGGTGTACTGTATGCTAATTAGTTGCGTCGCGGACGTGACATGTGCGCTGTCGCGTCCTGACGCAACTAATTAGCAAACAGTGCACTAATTATGAATCACAACGAGGCATAGAAGGGCAAGAGCCTGACATGATACAGAGTATTACATCTTTCTGTGGTTCCAAAATTTGCTGAAAAAGCACTGAAATGTGAAAGAATGTCACGTCCGAGACCGTGGACTTGCCCAACGGTTTTAATACGGAAAGTGTCCACAGCGTGTCCTAATTTTGATCTAGTAACTTCCTTGTTTCTGGATAGAGCCAAACCTAATTTCTAGGTCATACAACCAAGACATGACAATTTTGTCCTGGGGAGTCAGCCCTATCCTCGCGTAATAAAAATGAGTGGCAAGTAACAGGCAACTTACCCCTAAAATGAGGTAGGTTCTACATCATTATGTTTATCACATTGAACTTATGATTCTTTCATTATACTTTTTAGGATGTGTTCACCGAAGCATCCAGACAGCTCCTCAAAGCAACCAGAAACCGTGTCTTCTTCGCTTCAGTTAATATTTTCATCCCGGAAACGTGGCCTTCGAAGAAAAATTACGAGATCCCACCATCCGGAGTAACTTTTGAATCGGCAAATGTTCGTGTGGACACGCCGAACCCTGTCTGGGGGAATAACCCGTATACCAGGCAGTTGGGCGGGTGTGGCGAGCCTGGAGAATACATCCACTTCACTCCCGAGTACTTCCTGAATGACGCCGAGACGCGGTATGAACTTGGTTCCCCGGGTGAGCTAATCTATAATATAATTGACGTACGGGAGGAAGGGGCCTAATGTTTGTGATCGTTCTCCTCCTAAGTTTGGCTTTCAAATGTCCCGTGACTGCTGCCCTGCTGTGTGTAATAATGTGCCATAAATCGACGTGGAATTCTTTTTCGATGTTTTCCCCTGTTTTCTGTAAAAGACGCCTTTTTGTTCCATAATCGGAAGACAGGAGAGTTCCACATCTGTCCGACAGCGTAGCGCCAAGCGGCAATTGGAGAAACTACGATAAATACCAGTAAGACCAGTGAGACTGTTCACATATTAATATTCATGCGCGATATAGTTCGTAATGTATCGGTACTTTATATACAATCGCAGTGTTTTCTTCAGTTTTGATACAAAAAGTGTCTGTTATTTTGATAATTATCTATTGACGCTGGGGAGGTTAACGATTCGCCTCTTTTGCCGAAATTTGAACACAGGAAATTTTCCGGCGCCGCCTGACATATCCAAACAATGCATTATAAGCGCGCCGTACAGTGCACAGTCGCCATGTCCGAGTGGCAAAGCAGCCTGCCCATAGAGCAGAAGGTCTCGGGTTCGATACGCGGAGCGTGTAAATTTTCTTCGCCTTCATTTATTAGTATTTTGTTTTTTTTCTTTTGCCTTTCCCTTTTTCCGTCGTGTATTATATGACTTTGCGTTTATTTGGGATGGGAATGCATGTAAATCATGTATAATTAGGCCTATCAAATATCATCATGGCAACATGCGGCATGGTTACTGATGAAACCCGAAACGAAATGTCGAAATCATCGAAATGAAACGAAATCACCGAAATGATCGAAAGGATTTTCGGAACTGAAGTCTGGGGAATCCCAATGCAATACACGTGGATATAGCTATAATAAATGCTGGAAGGGGCTCGAAAAACTCTACTTATTATAGGCTTTGCGCTATCCTGATGCAACGAGTAGTTGAATTTCCGAAAATGACTTTGTAATAAGGGTTTTGTTCTCATCATCACTACAACTCGACTAATAGTCGGGGAAAGTCCTTCAGGGAATTCCCCTTTTTTCTTGATACTTTGGGAGCACCATTTCCGCAATGACCATTGTCCGCCAACCTCTCAGGACACTGCTCCTAAAAAGTCAGTTTCATTCTCAGATGCCAGGAAAATGCGTCTCAGGCATATGATTTTTCGAATTATTCTGAGGGAGACCCCCATCCTCGCTGAGGCTTCGCATCTATGGTGCTCGCAGTTCTTATCGGGGGCTACGCCACCCCTTTTCTCAGAATCGTGGATCAGGTTTAACGTTTTTCATTGTGGCCATTTTTCTATGTGATTCCCATTGTTCGGGACCTACAATTGCCGTAGGATAACTAGCTAACGTCACTTCAATATATCAACACTCCACACTTAGGCCTATGTTTTAGCAGATAAACTCACCCAAAAACAGGCTGCTGCTGCTGCTGATCTGTCTTGTCAGACGACATGTCAGAAATGCTGGCCTACATTCAACCACGCCGCCAACATCATCGCTCAAGTACGAATTCCCTTTCGCACAATTATGATGTAGTGTTTACCATAGCTGCTGCTAGGTTCCGCCACTGAGCGTAAGCTTACAACACGGCAACCCAACGTGCTTATCCAAGGATTAGGGACAATTTCGCAATGGGGTAGAGGAAATACAGGAAGAATAATTAACTCGAAGTATTGTACAATGGTTTTATTATGGTTCCCGATCAATCGGATCGGGAACCATATTGTTTTTGGTCATGGTGTCTGTGTGTGTGTGTGTGTGTGTGTCTGTGTGTGTGTCTGTGTATCTGTGTGTCCGGTCTGTCACACCTTCATATCTCATCTCCTTGAACAGCTAGAGCCTTGGAAACAAATCCTACCCCTAGGTTTGTCAACCTGGGCAATCCAATGAGCCAATAATTTTCAATCTCAGATGTCTCCATCATGATGTAATCAACATATCGGACTTGATATTTTGTCTGTCACGCTTTTATCTGATGGCATAACTCGGCTCCTTCAACACCTACAGCAATGGAAATAAGTT
>NMRB01000385.1:248855-262863 GCA_002633025.1 Notospermus geniculatus | reverse complement strand
CCCCCCCCCCCCAAACACACACTCCTCCATACTAATACTACCGGTAGTAATAATAACAACAAGAAGAGGCAGAGAGTTTCACAGTCTGAGCGCCAGGACAGCGAAGGAACGGTCCCCAAATGACCCATTTGAACGAGTACTGCTAAAAGCCAGGGGTCTTCCGAGGACTGCAACCGACGACCCGGCGCGCGCAGAGTGAGGAACTCTCGCAAGTAACTTGGACTACTCTGTCGATGAACAGAGCTGGCTCATCAGGAGAGCCTGGTACTCAATGCCAAGCCCCACAGGGAGCCACTGAAGATCCCCCAAGATGGGTGTGATGTGCTCGCGGCGCGGCGTCGTGTTTTGGTGAGCGATCTAGCAGCCCTATTAAGAGCCTTCTGCAGCCGGGAGATTTAGCACTGCGGTAAAATAAAAGAACATTTTGAAAATCCGGTCTGGATGTTACCATGGCATTTATGACGCGTGCACAGGTCACATCTAAATGTCTACCCCGGATTTTTTTAGTCGACGCACAAATATTTGCGCATTATTTTCCACCAAAAAGGGGTATCAGCGGAAGGAATATTTCAGGAGAGGAATCTCTGCAGAGGGAATATTTCTAAATTATTTCCATGAAACAACTAGAGAGAAATATAATAGCCGGAGAGGCCTACGGAGGAGGGGACGCGTTAATCACGTGATAGCGCTACCATCTACGTTGCAGGTGAAGTTAAAAGGCACGTTTAGAGTAGGCTTCACAGAGAGAGGTCGGAATCGGGCCGCTAATTTTCCATCTGATTTATTTCAGCTAAAGCTCTCGTTCATGAGTGGGGCCACCTTCGTTGGGGGTTATTTGATGAGTATGCTATAGATAAAGACGGTGATAGTCACTTTTATCAGATCGGTAGTTATATAAATCCAGTCAGGTGAGTAATTTATTGACTAATTCATTAATTTACTAATCTATCAATCGCCAGGTCCACGTCTTCAGTATGTTGAGCTATGTGTTGTAGAAATAGAGCGTGTGATGTCTGTCCTTCAGTTTGTCGCTCAAATTCAGTAATACCAATTATGGGTCAGTCCACAATAGCTGCGCTTCCATTACATAATGAAATGGTCCATGGACCATGTGCTCACCTGTGTGAATGTACACCCTCGGTCATAAGTAAATCCGCACCAGATATTCTTGATTTACTCGATAACTACCAATCATTTTTTCCCAATTTTTGGACATGTGCAAGCCACATGCATTGTCTAACACATCCAGCTTCAATTATTCAAAACGATCATCACCCTGTCTTCCACAGCAGTTCAAAGAGGGCAGGGAGGCTTGGAGGTTTCACCAACTGAAGTTTTCATCAAATTTTTCACCTGCACAACCTTCAGCCTTAGTCATTAAGCGACAGTCCAGTGAATATTTTCCAAAAATATATCAAGATTTCACCAAAAATTGCATTATGGTGCAAAATCTCAGAACATGCTTGGCAACCAGTGAACCCAACTATGAGATGGTCCCTTAGACATGTCACCAATCAATGCCCTGAATTGAATATTGGCTAATTGAACAGGTCAATTGTTATTCAAAATCACTGTGGTTGGAGTGACACCAGCACCTTGTAAACAGATCAATTTCATGCTTTCAATCATAGCTCAATTCAAAATGCCCGGCCACCAAAACACAATACAATGTCCCGCACAGTATGGCGAGGGGCATCTCATAGTTGAGTTCACTGGGTTGCCAAGCAAGTGGCGACATTATGGACAAAAATGCATTTTTGGCGAGATCTTGATATATTTTGAAACATTTTCTCTCTGTCGCTTAGTGACCAAGGCTGAAGGTTGTGCAGGTGAAAAGTTTGATGAAAACTTCAGTTGGTGAAACCTCCAAACCACCCTGCCCTCTTTGAACTGCTGTGGAAGACAGGAATGTTCGTCGATTTGAAAAATTGAAACGAGATGTGTTAGACAGTGCATGCGGCTTTCACTTGTCCAAAAATTGGGAATAAAAAATGAGTAATTATCGAGTAATTCAAGAATATCTGGTGCGGATTATGACCAAGAGTGTACAAGAAGAACAAATGACAAATGTTAAATCGAAATGTTCCTGGGCAAGCCTTGAGTTCCAGTGTACAGAGGGTACCCACACAGCCGATCACACCAAGTTACAAGCTTCTAGGTCAAACAGCCACGAAACGTGTGAACAAATGACAAAATTTTGAACTTTGACCTCTCTGGCCTTGAAAAGTAGGCCAAATAAAAAAACCGTTACCTGTCATGTACCGACGTCGAATACTTGGAGACAATCCAGTCATGAATTATTAGAATTTGGGTTTTTGTTTTTGCCACCTGGTGGCCATGCTAAGAATCAAATCGCACCGAAACTTGGGTGTCATAGGTCAACTGACATAGGGCTGTATATGTACCAAGTTTCAGGTCAATAGCCCTAGCAGTTATGAAACATGCCAACAAATTGCAAAATTTCGAACTTTGACCTGTGTGACCTTGAAAAGTAGGTCAAATCACAAACCCATTACATGTGTCATGTATTCCATTCGATACACCCATGATAAAAATTTGGAGATGATCCAGTCATTACTTCAGGAGTTTTTGCACTTTTTGTGTATGTGGTTTTGGCCACCTGGTGGCCAAGCCAAGAATCGAATCGGACCGAAACTTGATTACATAGGTTATATGACCTAGGGGTATATATGTACCAAGTTTTAGGTCAGTAGCCCCAGCGGTCACGAAATGTGCCACCAAAAGACAAAATTCTGAACTTTGACCTCTGTGACATTGAAAAGTAGGTCAAATAAAAAACCCGTTAAATATGCTATGTATCCTCATTAGATAAACCTATGATAGAAATTTGGAGACGAACCAGTCATTAGTTCAGGAGTTATTGCACTTTTTGTGTTTTTGGTTTTAGCCACCTGGTGGCCCAGCCAAGACTCGAATCGGACAGAAACTTGGGGTCGTAGGTCATACGACCTAGGGGTATATATGTACCAAGTTTCAGATCAATATGCCCTGCTAACGGACGACGACGGACGCTGCACCATCGTAAGAGCTCACACAGGTGAGCTAAAAAGCCGGTGTTTGTCCGGGCTTTTCTGCTTCCATTACATGATGTCCGTGTTAATAAGTCCGTTTAATAAGTTTAATAAGTTCACAATAAATGCGGATCTATTAAGCTCGGACAGCATCGCCGAGTATACTCCGAATCTAAATTAGATGCGGATCAACAACGGCGTTTTCTCCAGTGGAATGGCAATAAGTCCGGTGTAAAGTTTTTCAGTGTTTCCGTGTTCCCCCTATTGTTCTGGAAACACTGGCAGATAGATCGACACGTTTCTCTCTGTGTCCTCCATTGTCGAGTCGCGGCTTATTCCGTCAGGCAATAGCAGGGGAACACTCGCAGATGGGGAACGGTCAAAAACGTTACACCGGGTCAAACGACTACATATGGCTTAAGATCGCTTGGGACATTCCGCATGCTCAAAAGTACCAGAACAATATACACGGAAAATTCCACGTGTCGCCATCTGTCGCCGGACCTACTAACCAGTAAACCTGAAACCCTGTAGTGGAAGCGCAAGCCGTGAAGTATCCGGTGTTATTTAAATGCGGATAGACACCGAAAGACCGAATATAAAAGCTGACACTTTTATCAAAATAATGTTCCCCACGCTTGGAACCCCTTCAACCAATGGTCATACTGGTAGATAAAAAAAATCAATGGTCATTGACTACCAGTAGGCCTACTTTGCGGGATTGACGGGGTGTCAACAGGCTGTGAATTGGTCAACTACCAGGCCAATCCAATGAATTGACGTAGCCTGTTATGGAAATTGACCCTGTATGACAAATACGACCTTCGTCCAAGACTGAGTTTCTTTACTCATTGTGAACGAGAAGTGAGAACACTTATTTTTCATTCACCACCACAGCTCACAATATAAGCCCTTGTTACACTACATAAAAAACCCGTGTCGAACCCGGGTTTTTTCTGTCCACACCTGTTAAAAACGCGGTGTAGTAGGTATCTACCGAAAGTGTCCGTAAACGTAGACGTATATTTCGTCCATGACCCTATGGTAGATAATACATGATTGGTGAACCATACGTTCAGAGTATGAATAGGAGGCGGGCTACTATTCATGATCTTTGAATAGTTGAATACAAATTGATGACGAGACTTCAATCACCAACCAATACGCACGACCGTTTGAAGAGGATTTTATTCTCAATTTTAATGAGCTGTGAGGTCCCATGCGCTGCTGACAGCAAGCGGTAACAACTGGAAATAAGGCGCCAGGCCCTTCCTCTTTATACCTATTTAGCATGAACTTACAATAGGCCGTAAACACATGTGTACGCCCATATCAAAGTTTCATGCCATTTTTGGGACAGTAGAAGACTATCTTAAAAATCGTTCTGTAGTGGTGTACAGGGATCTCTCACTAAGCTAAAGTCGATTGCTTCACGAAGAATCAGTTTGCGAATATTTCTAATTATCGGCACCCGTTTCAAGTAGGCCTACACAATGAAATACAATACAACGTACCTCCCATTCACACAAATTATAAAGGGCGAACAATGCCAAATGAAGAATGAATATCTATTGAAAACAGGTTAAAGTCAAAAATCACCGTTTATTCTTGACGGATCAAGAAAAGCTTCTGTAACATTTGTGTCACTTCTGTAACTTCTTACCTAATCAAGGTTGCATCTGCGGGGTGAATACTTGTTTGTGTACTTCTAATTTTGTGCTCGCGTTTTTCGACCTCAAACCGCAAACTAACCACAGCGTGTGCCATATATGGTCATCGCACTACACGAGCAAGACATGTACACGAAGCACTACGTTCAAACGGTCGTGTACGGTCAATTAGGTTGTGATTTCCATGCAGGCATTCATTCAGGGCGAGTTTTTTTTCCCGTCAGATAGATTTTATTCTTAATTTTAATGAGCTGTGAGGTCCCATGCGCTGCTGACACCAAGCGGTAAGAACTGGTAATAACCATTCCGTCAAACTATAGGCCCTTCCTCTTTATACCTATATAGAATGAACTTACAGTAGGCTGTAAATCCATGTGAATGTTAAACCATCGTAGATTTAATCAAGGATGCCTGTTCTCGTCACGCAATACTTCTCAATGTCAGAGGTCGAGGCCACAGTCAACCAGCTCTAGAGTAGTAAACTTCTCATAACCTCAACTGGAAATTGGCCACTGTCTTCAAGATCAGAAACCATTGATATCGCTCCGATGCCCTTTTCTTGTTTTAAGCCAGTAATGAAGCTGTTTTGAAAGCGCGAACAAGCCTGCTTCTTAATCAATAAACTGCCTCTCACACATGAACATTATTGTGGTCAAGTAGTTTGTCTAAGCGACAACAGCCTTAATCCCTTTTCTTCCGTATGAGACACGGACACCTCCAATCAGAAATTGCACTTTATGTAGGCGAAACAGGGTGCGATTAACTCATTTTAGCATTGTCTGGGTGATAGGGACTGTATGACCAATCACAGCCGAGGTTACACTGCTGGGCGTAACATACGTTCATCATTAGTTTACGTTCAAGAGTGTTGGTAGATACCTAATAATCCCCTCCGAGCTCGAACGGGTTTTGGAGGGCTTAATTTTAGGTCCCCGTCACAAAATTTGAGTAGTGTTGACGGGCACCTGGCCTCAGGAGGGATTTTTCAGAGCAGGGCTAGACCCGGGTGTCAAAAAACCCGGGGATTTCTATGTAGTGTAACCACGGCTATCGTGTAGAGGCCTGTGTCAAAGGTGTTGCATGGGTGGCCAAAAATATTGTGACAATCTGGCCATCATTTAAAGGGGCCGAGGAAATAAGATGTTCTGCGGTATGGCTGGGATCATTTCACTATTACTGCAGATTTCAACCAAACTTGGTATGATAATAGTGGTGGGGCTAGGGTACCTTCTTGTACCACCAATCACTCTGTTATGTAATCCCTAGCATTGGAAACAGCATAGCAACTCCATTGTTCTGCGGTGTTCCTGGGATCATTTCACTATATCTGCACAGAATTCAACGAAACCTTGTAGGATGATAATGGGTAGGCTAAGTTACATCATGGTACCAGTCATTATCCAATTATGTAATCCCTAGCAACAGCATGGCAACTCCATTTTCTGCGGTACGCCTGGGATCATTTCAATATTACTGATTAGAATTCAACCAAACCTTGTAGGATGATGGGGAGGCTAAGTTACATCATGGTACCAGTCATTATCCAATTATGTAATCCCTAGCAACAGCATAGCAACGTCATTGTTCTGCGGTACCCCTGGGATCATTTCAATATTACTGATTAGAATTCAACCAAACCTTGTGGGATGATAATGGGGAGGCTAAGTTACGTCATGGTACCAGTCATTATCCAATTATGTAATCCCTATCATTATTATCATTCTACAAGGTTTGGTTGAATTCTAATCAGTAATATTGAAATGATCCCAGGGGTACCACAGAACAATGGAGTTGCTACGCTGTTGCTAGGGATTACATAATTGGATAATTGCTGGTACTATGACGTAGGTTTGGTTAAATTCTGTGCAGAAAAACTGATCGTAAACACGTCGTGAAGTTGGTGGATCACCCGCATTATTTCAGATTCTCCTTGCCCTTACCGAGTGAATCGATGAATGTAAAGGTGGCAATAGCCCTCATTGCAAACACCTCTGGTCACAGGCCACTCATGATAAATAATTGACTCACAATGGGGAGCCCGCTCACCGACAGGTCGGCGCTGCGAGCGATTGTACCGAAACGACGTCATTGACGTCATTTTAGGTGTTGACGTTGCGTCATGAGAAAATTGCCTGTACATTTCTCTACAGGAAAAATGACACAAAAGACATTGGGCCGTATTTACGACGCGCGATTAGGCCAACACGCGTGTAGTTATTCAGGTTAAGGACCTAGAAAACCATTGTTTTGCTACCTTGTACACTGCTTGATCGGCAGCGTTTACACGCAGGATAATCACCCGTTGTTAACTTCCCTTTGTCTAGCTGTAGGAGGACAAAAGAAAAATTTGAACAATCTACAAGGCCTTGTTTAGAGTCATTCAACTCTTTTCTTCGAGTCTCCTGCACGTAAAGGCAGGAATGTTAACCGCGTGTGGTTATCCTGTGGGTAAACGGTGCCCATCAAGCAGCGTACAAGGTAGCAAGACAATGGTTTTCTAGGCCCTAAAGCCCAGGTCACACTGTGGCGATTTTGGAGGGCGAATCCCCGCGAACTAGAATGAAATGGTCCATGGACCATTGTTCTCACCCCTTTGGACATAATAGTGTAATGACAGAGAGCGGTATGTTCATGGTCCATGGACCATTTCATTCTAGTTAGCGGGGATTCGCCCTCCAAAATCGCCACAGTGTGACCTAGGCTTTAACCTGAATAACTATGAATTTACACGCGTGTTGGCCTAATCGCGCTTTGTAAATACGGCCCATTGCTTTTATCGACATTGTATCTCTTCATTTTAAGAAAAAAGGGAATGAGATTAAAAGAAAATTTCATCTGCTACAAGATGCTGTAAGTTTTATTGTTGGGCGCCCAACACAAATGGTTTAATTTCACGCCAGAAATAAATGGAAATAACGTTAGAAAAAGAGAGACTTCGGCACAAACGCTCGCAGCGCAGTGTTACAATTGGTTTTCTTACTCTAACGGCTTTTCTTACTCGACGGGAAATCATACTTATAGTAAGATCTGACGCACACCTTCCAACGGGTTTCTTACTCTCAACGGGATATCTTACTCATTTGTTAACGCGTTTTCTTACGCCGATTTAACCAGTCTTCTTTCTCGTGGGCTTAACGCGTTTTCTTACCGTATTTAACAGGTTTTCTTACTCTTCCGAAATTATTATTATTATAGATATCTTTATTCATAATCAAAAGTAAGACTGAAAAAGCTTTTTATCTTATTCAACATCGTTTTCGTCGTTCTTTAGAAGTGAGATTTCGTCCCCTTATACGAACAGTCACAACACGGTGCTGGTTCGAGGAAACCTACCTCCACCCTCCTCGGGCGGGTTCGGTTCAGGATGGATTGATCGCTTTTACACGGTGCGGGTTACCGAACCCGCCTCGATCTAGTTCGAGGTCGGTTCGTTCAAATGCGTGCCACCAGATGGCGTGTATCAACATTTACAGTTATCGCAAGTAAGAAATATCCCAAAAATAATCACTTAAAATCGATAAACTATGCTTCTAACAACATGAGCAGTGCTTGAGAAATCTCGTGTGTGATTTCTTCACAGGTAACTTACAGCAATACGCCAGTGATGCCATGTATATGTAGCGTGCTCAATCCCGCACGAGGCCGGTGGAGGTCGGTTCGCTTTTACACGAGAGAATAACCAGCCTGAACCTACCTCCACCTTCCCGAGACTCACGCTGCGAACTGAACTGGCCCGAGGAAGGTGGAGGTCAGTTGTTTCGCTTTTACACGGGGAAAAATAGTCTCGATCCGGAACGCACCGGCACCGTGTAAAAAGGGCTAACGAGAACAAAGTACGAAATACGGCATACAAAATCAGTCTCATGTCGCTGATTTCGTTAACACTTTCGCTACTGGATTAATTTGAAAAGTGTACATTGTGCATCATGAATTTCGCGTCTGTTGACAAAAAGGCGCCTAGCTCCACGAAATTGCAGGCAAAATTGGCGCCAAGCCACTCATTCTGTCCAGAGGCAACGAAATGGGCCACGACCTCATGTATATGTAGGTTTGCTTGTTGCAAAATGTTTGTGAGAGGAACAGGCCAGAGCCAAAGATGCAAGTTGTGACGAAATAGTCACATTCCGTCTAATTTTTCGTAAGGTTGCCAATCTTTAGACGTCTATATCTCGATAACCGTTGCTCGTACGCGTCTGAAAATTTGTCGTGTGACTACTTTTTTCTCCTCGTTCTTTTGGCGCCAGTCGCGTCGTCGTAGCTGCTTCCGTTCCGGAGATATGGCCATTTTGTCACAACTAGTCAGATTTGCTCTTTAGAGTCAGTCAATCTGGACCCCCGGACAAACGTTAAAATGCAATTTTAGCCAAGTTTCATCCAACAGAGCAACGGCACGAATTGGGGGAGGGGGGGGGGGAGTCTCGCGTTAAAAAAATATGCAAATCAGAAATCAGTCGGTCCACTTGTTACGTTTCTAGGTCAATTTGAATGTGCGAGGGTGTGTCGCACAGGCCACACTCGCAAAAATGCGAGAACGGTAGCCTGAGGGTTAATATTGATTTGTCACAAACCCATCCCAGTGATCGCAAGCAAAAATCGCAGGAATGGATTCCTGGCTAATGTAAGGCAATCTCGGGAGCAACCTTTTTTCTACTCCCATACATCACAGTGTGCCAGAGTCTTAGCTTCAAAATGCATGAAACTCCCATTGCAATAGCAAAGTGGTTAAAAATAGCGAAACGCAAACGTGTCATAATATACAGTAGGTCTACATCTCGCGTACGCGCGTATCTCGCGTACGCGCGTATATAGGTTAATTGGCACTTGTGCGCCGACCATGCGACAACCCCAAAGGTGACGTCAGCACGCGGCTCAGTGCGGAACCCGGACGTACATGTAGGCCTACACAGTCGTGAACTGCACAACAGAACCACGCAATGTCGCCTCACGCACACTCACCGCCGCACGCAGACGCACACTGCGCTTAGCAAATGTGGGGGCCGCAAGGAAGTATGAATCACTTCGCGTCATTTCTGCAAAGAAAAAATTGCGAAAAAAATGCGATTCAAAAGGGACGGAACCCGCACGGAATGAGACTGGGCGGCGAGTTTGAACATCGGTGCCAACATGCAGCGTTGTGTGCACCGCAACAATGCCGAGTAAATAAAGTACTCGCCCAGTGATAACAAATGAGTAAGATATCCCGTTGAGAGTAAAGCCAGTGACAGACTAGCGCGACGCGGTGCGGAGCTGCGCGTTTTCTTTTGTGTTTTCAGGCACCACTGAGCACCATGTGCAGTGGAGCGCAAAAACACAAAAGAAAACTCGTCGCTCCGCGTCGCGTACGCACTAGTCTGTCACCGCCTTAAGAAAACCCGTTGGAAGGTGTGCGTCAGATCTTACTATGAGTAAAGCGGGCGATCCATTGTTGCGATTTAGGCTTGAGACGGGGTTGCGTTCCCTTGCGATTACCTTATAAGGACTTCCGATTGCCATATAAGGTGATCGCAAGGGAACGCAACCCCGCCTCAAGCCAAAATCGCAACAGTGGATCACCCGCTTTTGATTTCCCGATTGGATTTGAAAAATTAGAACGTCTCTGATAAGGCACGTCTCCAAATTTTGTTAACGACTCCAGTACCACCCAACGTCTCCTTTGTGAACGACTCCAAATCACAGCTAAACGTCTCTGTTTTGTTAAAGAACATCTTTGTTCTGTTTTGTTCAAGAACATCTCTGTTTTCTAAAAGCACGTCCCTGATTTTGTGACCTACGTCTCTGTTTTGGCAACGTCTCCTTTTTGCGGATATAACCACCCATAAGCGATGACCTCCCAATGTCAAACAATACGAAAACCGATATTGTCGGTAGCTGACAATAAAATCAATGGCGATCAGGGGTGGCCGCATAGAAACTCCGCTAGTGCTTCGACAGCCTATCGGTGTTAAAGTGCATGGAAAAATGTACAGCACTATCAGCAGATCGGCACCGCTAGCGCTAGCGGAGTTTTTATGCGGCCACCCCAGATCGCTTGCTATATTGTCCTCACCTCTGAGGTGAAAAACAATTGCAATTCACAGGTGCACCGAGGAAGTCCGTGGGCAGCCGATGAATAGGATAACGCACAAGCAATGTAAGGTCGACCGGGCAACGTTACAGGTCGAGAAAGAGTGTCGCTTTTATCCGAATCTCAAAACAAATACCGCAAAAGCTTCTCTAATGTATATGCAGTTTATTGACTCGGTGAGTTAACTGCACTTTTGGGAAAAAGAAATATCGATCCTATTCTTCATTCAACTTCTACGACGCGTGGTTAATGGCCGATATCTCCACAACGGCGGGGTCAAAATTGACAATGCATTCATCAATCGATTGGTTTTTTGTCGCTACAGCTGTCGTCCTTTAAATTTTCCCGCGAAAAGCAACATAGAAGTAATTTTACAAATCGCACTTTGCGTTCGAGGCGGAATGGGCAATTTTTTTTGAATACGCAATGCATCACGTAAGGCCTGTTCCCACTAGACCGGTTTCTGCTGTGGTTTGGGCGCCGGGTTGGTTTTCACAGGCATTGGGAATTAACACGCCATGTATTGTTAAACCATCGAAGGACTATCCAAAGGATTATCCTGTTTCCACCAGACTGGTTTTCCGCATTGCGTTTATTTGCGGTTTCAGAAGGTATTGGATAATCCTTCGATGGTTTAACAATACATGGCATGTGTCGGATATTTCTCACGCTGTGTCCCAGTTGCCGGTAGGTGGTCTCCCAGGGCCTCTGGTGTATCAGCTGACTGCATATCCGGGATCACATGTTCTGTGTTGATGACATGTTTACTCTTTGATAATCTTAATAAACTCGTTCGGTTGGCCATCACCTCTGTGGGCATAACATCAGCCACACCACTAATCCATCCAAAAATGGTGTCGTAACAACGCAATGACCAACATCATGCTTTGACGCATGGCAAGAGAGAAACTGGAAATGGAGAACTTACTGAAACAACAACAGAAACGGCAGGCCAGCCAAGACACTTTCAACCAACTTTACGACAAAACGCTAACAACAGCATCAAGAGACGCCATGGATTTCGACCAGGCGATTTAAGCTGAACCAGCTTTGCAGGAAATGAAGGCGATTTTCGACCAGATACAAGGGATCAACGATTACGTAGAGAAATGAAATGGTCCATGTACCATGTGCTCACCCGGTTGGAGATAATAGTGTTGTGACAGATGAAGGTATATGTGTACAGTCATGGAAATTTAGTTTATCTACACCTGATAGTTTGAATATTTCATATACAACTGGGCCAATTTTAACACGGTTTGTTCCACATAAAAATATATCTTGTTGGTCATATTTCTGCATCGAAATTTTGAAAATATCATAATTATGTAATGGCTCATCAGAAAAACACTAAAAATCAAACTTGTTGTTATGTAATATTTTGGTGTTTTTTGTTGCAGATGTGATAGAGTAGAACTTTCTAAGAATTTGGGGCTTTGATTCATCAAACTTACATGAATTTTGTAAGCCCCGAAATAATCGCCTTTGTTAACTTTTTGCCTGTATTGCGTATATATACATGTATGATACAGAAGTCTCGAGATTACGAAAGAGACCTGTTCGCTCATGATTAACCAACTGGTATGAAAAAAGGATATGCTTCGAAGTCTCAACTCTAAATCCACAACGGCAGCTCTGATCATTAATGTTTGGGAATTATGAGCGAACATATGACTCTTGAATATTAAGTCACGAACAATCTCACAAGATTGATGAATGGCATGTCAAAGTTGACCCAGTCGCTGCGGAGAAATCGTCCAAACCACTTTTTCAATGAAACGGAATGAAGTATAGTTAAAAGCCTAGGCCCGGTTGCACAAAACTCACCGGATGGCGCTAACTTGGTGTTAGCACTAACTTTATGTTAAATCACGTAAAAATCCATTGTATTTTTACGTAATTTAACATAAAGTTAGCGCTAACACCAAGTTACCGCTAACATGAGTTTTGTGCAACCCAGCCCTAATCTTTAGATAGTACGGTTAGCAAGGTTTGTGGACATCCCTTTCTACTTTTAGTATAGACAGAACCAAAGAGAAGGCGAGCACAAAAATCGACACACAATATGATGAAGTATATAAAGTCAATTTCCAGACTCTAAAATTGACTTTATATACTTTATTATTAGTATAGACAGACACAGTCTCCGTCTGCCTCCATATCTAGCCAGATGCATGACACTGAGCTCCTTTTACTTGACAAGTTGTACAGCCGAGGACATTTTTTTTCAACCAACCCATGATCCTTTGCAATATCTGCTTGATTTTAGGTTCAAGACTTCTGCGACGATGGAACATTGGGCGATCAGAAAATGATTCACGATCGGCTGGCTCCGAACAAACACAACCGAATGTGTGGAGGTCGAAGTGCCTGGGAAGTTATGAGACAACATCAGGATTTTAAAGATGGCTAGTGTCTATTCTGATTTTGTTTTTTGTTCAGCTCGAAGCTGTTACAGGCAACAGCTTCTCTCCCCACATTTGTACCGCCCTTCTATGATTAAATGCAGTGTGTCCACTGATGATCAGGGAATATGGTCAATTGAAGTAATTGCCTTCTTATTTACCGGTGTGAAAGTAACCCATGTCCTAGTAAGTAGGGTCCGCGGGACCCTAACTCCTAGGATTCTAAGTCCTACGGACCCTAACTCTTAGGAATCTAAGTCCTACGGTCCTGGACAACTAGGAACTGTAGTCCTAGGACCAAGATTCCTAGGAACCAATGTCCTAGGACTGCGCCTCCTTAGGAATAGAGGTCCAACATTTAGAAAAAGTGGTCCTAGGCGAACTTCCGTTACGATAGAAATCTAGGATCCCAAGTCCTACTCAAAATTAAAGAAAACTTCAGGGTTGATATACATCTGCGAATGAAAAATATGTGCAGAATACTTTGAGTTATGCATATGATGTACATAGCTCAAAGTATTCTGCACATATTTTTCATCCATTCGCAGTGAGGTGCTGCGACACAATTTGAAAACTGGCGCCAAGCACGACCAGATGAAAATGGGGCCGTGATTTGGTCCCTGCGGGGATATAGTCATGACAAGATCACCCTCGGTAAAATGTCATGTAAAGTGCATGTAACTCCGGTTAGAGTGCACTATGGCTCTATTCCTCTCCGGAATCCTCGCCAGGCACATCGTTCACTTGCCCTTTCAGGCGTCGATACATCAGGTCCTCCGTCGGACCCGCTTTCCTAGGAATGCAAGTCCGCCGGACCTGCTTTCCTCGGAATGCAAG
>NMRB01000385.1:231414-241706 GCA_002633025.1 Notospermus geniculatus | reverse complement strand
ATTATATACTGTATAATATGACTTATCCGGCCACCGCGGCCAACTTGCGAACCACGCGAATTATTGACTATAGGGCCTACACGATCCAGGCCAAGTTATGAAAGGCCTAGTCAGGGTTACATGCTCAATGGAAATCGTCTTATGTCTGGTGAGCATCGTAATGGATATCCCGCGGTGAGGGTCAGTTTCACTTTTGTCAAAATGAATTGACCAGTAGGCCTACGATTTGTGAATGATGTCAATTAAACCTAGGCCTACTGGAATAAAACTGCGGTTTGCCGTTGAAAAGAAACTCACAAGTGATGTCTTACCCTAACTAGGCCTTTCATAACTTGGCCTGGATCGTGTATAGTCAATAATTCCCGTGGTTCGCAGGTTGGCAGCGGTGGCCGGATAAAGCAAGGTTCATTGGCACACGGAATTGGTCCGGTTCAGGTCCGTAAAAAATCTATCAAATGGTCTTCAGCGTTGTCGTATCCGGAAAACTCGGGGCAAACGGACTGGAAACGGATCGGATCCGTGTGCCAATGAACCTTGCTTAAGTCATATTATACAGTACGTGTAACTGATCTCTAGTTAGGTTGAGTTTGGGAAGTTGAGGCAGTTCAGCACTGTGTTGTGCGTGACACTACGATACAACCTACGTGTGACGTCTGTCATCCAAAGGTGACTCAGAATGGCGTCCGCTGATTGGGGGCACTTCCTCAGGCGCCAAATACCCAGCAAATCAGGCGGATGTCCTCAGGGGATTGTGTGCGGTTACGAAGGGAGTGAGCACTAAGAACCCCTGATGTTGTCAGGATGACTAATTGATTCCAAGTCCTATCTCCATCATTGTGATACCATTTCCTACCGCAGGTTGAGAGTTCTGTCATGACGGTCCTCCCAGCACTCCCGGCCCAAGGTGACTTTATCATTGATTCAAGTATAGGTGCAGAGACAAAGACGATATTTGCCTACCTGACTGACACCGAGGTTGATGTTAGGGTCACCAGCCCGTCTGGCGCTGTGTTCGATAAGACAAGTCTAAACTACGCGAACCACAGAAATGTGAAACAGATTGAAATTAATGTCCCCTCAGCTGAGGTAGGTGACGTCGCACCATCTGTGAAATCATCAGTAAGCTTGTATGTGTACATGTATTTCGGCTGTGGCCTTGCCATTACCAAATACATTGTAGATCGAATTGCCTCATCCCTGTTGCCTTGAAATGAGTAGATCACATCTCCGTCGATTTCATCACTTCTGGGTGGAACCTTGTCGTAAGGAAATCTTCAGCTCAACTGTGCTGCTCGCTTTAAAGACAAGCTGTTTGATATAGACTTGCGGAAGGTGTCGGAGATGCCAGAGAGGCACTCTAGATTTTCATAAAGTAGCATTTTCACCCCCCCCCCCAAAACAATCTTGGGTGGGGTTTGATGTGCTGCATTCTTAAGCGATTTAAAGCCCCACTGTTTTGAATTTTACGATACTTCAAAATGTTAGGAGAGACATCAGCAGACGTAGAAAAAAGCTGCAAGGAGACATCTAATGTATTCAGATAGAGCGCAGTACATTTTACAATACACTGATGTCGTGACTTCGTGCACTGACATGAATCGCCGCGATGATTCGTGTTTTTCAAATTGAATAGGCTACAGTGGAGCTTTAAACTAGATTTTTTGATTCCCGATCTCACCAAAAGGGTTAAAGGAGCACGGTATTGGATCTCAAATGCGTTATTTGACTGCCGACGTAGAGGGAGCCACCTAGCGGCAGTAATACGAACTACAAAAATGCATTACAAAATGTACGGAGGAACTCGGGTCAACTCGCCAATACGTCGTTGGTCCCTGGGTTGGAGAGTGGCACAGTGGCGCCGGCTGTCGAGAAAAAGTGGCAATACCGTGCTCCTTTAACAACTTATGACAGGAGTCAATCCATTGTGGAACCTGAGCACGAAGACGGTGACTGCAGGGTCGTAATAACTTTATCCATTTTTCCTAGGTCGGTGAATGGAAGTATTCGATCTCCTCCAAGGGCACTACAGATGTGATGGCACAGGTAGTTTCCAAGGCAAAACAAAAGATGAAAGGTCCCATCATGGTCACGCCTTCTTTTGGTAATGGAGGACGGACTCTTGATAGCCAGGATACTGCCCAGCTGAAGGTGTTTGCCGTGGTGAGGCAAATTATATTCCCACTTTTTTCAGTTCAGCGGCAGCCCCACTTGCCGTCGTTGCGGATTTCACAAGGCGTAGGCCCCATATCTGGTCTAATTTCGACGTCGTAAATTATCCGGTACAACGTATATCATTGGCAGGAGAGCAGAATGTTTCCAGATGAAGCATACAGGTAGACCAGCTCCAGCTATTCCCTCCAGGTGGCAGTAGTGCTCACCGGGGAGGGACCAGTCCCAGACGAAGTATTTTCGTAATGACATCCGGGTACCCGCGACCTGAGCCAGGACGCGAATACCCGAATGTAATAATTCATACACAGAGCTATTCGTTAAGTAAGAGCATCGATTCAGCTCCTTTATATGTCGCAGGAACGGTGATAAAAATACAAGAAATTATTAAAATGTAAATATAGTAAAAAAAGTAGTGTTAACCATACAACCAAAAGTAGTGTACTGTTAACTGCCTGACAACACTATAAATCAGTGTTAAAAAGAGTGTTAACTGTCTTAACACTAATTTTAAGTGTTGAAGAGTCGGTGTTAACAATGTTTCACCCATAAATGGTGTTAGGGAATGTCTAACACTTAAAATTGGTGTTAGCCATCGTTGTTAACCATTTTGAACACCCATTAATGGTGTTAAGGTAAAAGTCTGACACTGTAAAGTAGTGTTAGCTACCACTGATAACTATTTGCTGATTTCTCCATGCCAAAATCTAATTCTTCAAGACAAAGTTATGAAATCATTGTAACTTTGCGGTGTCTGCTCTATTCGCCTTATATCAATTCGCCTTTTCCCATTTCGCCTTCAAAAAGTGTACATTTCGCCTTTTCCCGATTCGCCATCTCTCATTTCGCCTTCTCCTTCTTCGCCTTATCTTATCTCACCTTTGGCTACATTCGACTTTTCCTATTTTGCCTTCGTTTTATTTCCCCTTTTCTTTTTTGGCCATTTCTATTTTTGCGTTCATCTTAATTTGCGTTTATCTTATTTTGCCTCTTCTTATTCTGCCTTGTCCTAATTCGCATTTGTCTATATTTGCCTCACTTCTAATTCGCCTTCTTTCATTTCGCCTTTGTCTTAATTCGCCCTATTCCTATATTTGCCTTCTTCCTATTTTGCCTTGTTTTATCTTGCCTTTTTTCATATCACCTTTTCCCTTCATGCCTTTGTTTTATTTCGCCTCTTCTTAAGTGGCCATTTCTATTTTTGCCTTCATCTTAATTTGCATTTATCTTATTTTGCCTCTTCTTAATCTGCCTTGTCCTAATTCGCATTTGTCAAAATTTGCCTTACTTCTAATTCGCCTTCTTTCATTTCGCCTTTGTCTTTATTCGCCCTATTCTTCATTTGCCTTCTTCCTATTTGCCTTGTCCTTTTTTGCCTGTTTCATTTTTGCCTTTTCTCCATTGGCCTTTTCTATTTTTGCCTTTTTATCTTATTTTCTCTTTTTATTCGCCTTTTCGCATCTTATTTTCATACCCATTCACCATATCTAAACATTTCTATTCTCGTCGTACCGTTATAAAACATTTCCTGTACCAGATACCCATTTCATTTGTAAGGTATTGTAGGTTCTAATGCTGGGATTAGTTGAGACGTCCGACTCCATAACAAGGTTGGTCAGCACACACCATAATGATAATAAATAATAAATCGTCTCCAATACTTTGCAAGTTTTCGACCCCAACCGGAGTCTTCCTCAGGTACTTTCTAGTAAGGATCTAGGAGATGAAAAACTTTAAACAGTGATTAATCGTTGAATAAACACAGGATTTGACACAGAGTATTTTGCTCACTGTGATATCTTTATTTGATTATGGTCCGGTATGGTCCAATTTGTCTGTAAATCCTCTCAGAACAGTACGGGGGGGGGGGGGGGCTTNACGGGGGGGGGGGGCTTGTTTTCACTGATCACAGATGTTTGGCAGCTGAGCTAGCCCGAAAAGATGTCAGACAACTTTGCCCCAATAGACGTAATAACTTGGCGGAATAAAACCTGACTATTCCTCCAAGGTGGCACTTATGACTTAACTGTCCCTTTGTTGGTATTGCGGCGATGTATAGAAAAGTATCATGTGTGCAGTAGTACTAGTCCAATCATAACAAGATGATGTGAAAATGACGAAATGAGTAAAGCGGTGAAATACAAAAAAAAGGCAACGGCAGAATAGGACAAAGGCGAATTATGAGAAGAAACAGGATGAGGCGAGATTAGATAAAGGCGGATTGGAATTAAGGCCAGTAAAGACAAAGGCAGAGTAGAACAAAGGCAAGATATGCAAAGGCGAATTGAGAAAAGGCGAAATTGATAACGGCAAAACGAGTGAAGGCAAAATAAGAATATGGTGAAATGAAACAAAGGCGAATCAAGAAAAGGCAAGAAGAAAAAAGGCAAAATGGTACAAAGGCAAAATAGGACAAAGGCGAATTAAAGGAAGGCGAAGTAGGATGAGGCAAGACGAGATAAAGGCGAGTTGAGAGAAAGGCAAATTAAGACAAAGGCAGAATAGAACAAAGGCAAGATATGCGAAGGCGAATTGAGAAAAGGCGAAATTGATAATGGCAAAATGAGTGAAGGCAAACTAAGAAGATGGTGAAATGAGACAAAGGCGAATCAAGAAAAGGCAAGAAGAGAAAATGCAAAATGGCACAAAGGCAAAGTAGGACAAAGTTGAATTAAAGGAAGGCGAAGTGGGATGAGGCAAGACGAGATGAAGGCGAGTTGAGAGAAAGGCGAATTAAGACAAAGGCAGAATAGAACAAAGGCAAGATATGCGAAGGCGAATTGAGAAAAGGCGAAATCGATAATGGCAAAATGAAAAAGGCAAAATGGGACAAGGCGAAATGAGATAAGGCGAATAAGGCGATGTACCAACTTTGCTTGCCATTTCCTTCATGCTGTTTTGAAGAAGGTCTTAAGTGTTAAATGAAAAGTTTGGCATTCTTATAGCAAAAACTCTCTGGTGTTTGTCAAGTGGAATCATGGTGAAGTGGATCAGGAAGGGGCTTGCGGTGCACAGGGTCTCGGGTTCAAACCCGACCAGTGGCACATTTTTTTATTCTTTCTTTTATTTTTCCAAAATTGACTTTAAAACAACTATTTTCGACAGTGTTAGGAGAAAAACACGTTTTCAGCATGTTTTTTAAAAATATTTTTGCATTTGGGTGTTAACTTAACACTACTATACAGTGTTAGATACATAACACCCAAAATTGGTGTTGGGTGGTAATGGACACTCATAATTGGTGTTACAGTTACAGTAACACCCATTTTCAGTGTTGTCTTAACACTCCTTTTTAGCCCGCTTGGCCGCAAGGCACAGCAGGGCTTAAGCTGTGGTTGGGGTCATTGAGTGGTATTCTGTCGTGCGTCTCTCCGTACGTACGTACGTACGTAAACTTTTGGTTTGTTATCGCTCTAGCGCCTTAATTTTTTGACAAATGTATTTTATCTTTGGTGGGTGCATATATGGGCCTAAGATCTAGGTCGAGTTCGATTTTGAGCACGGTTGGATTCCTATTTTGGCCTCCAGGGGGCGTTTTGTGAAAAATTTCAAAGGGCTATATTTTGATAATGGTTTGAACTGTTGTGTTGAAACTTTGTACACATGTACTTCTAGGTTATAGCAACTTACAGACAAAACTTCGGTGAAATCTGATTCTTTACTTAGCCACTAGGGGGCCAAAACCAAAATCATGGAAAGTGCTATTTCTCCCTAACCGAGAGATGGATTTTTGTCAATTTTTTTTCATGGGTATATCTAATAAGGATACATACGATATAGCACTCGAGTTTTTAATTTGACCTACTTTTCAAGTTTACAGAGGTCAAAGTTCGCCTGAAATTACGAAATCGGCTCTTTTTGTAATGGTTTTCCCCTATTGCTTTGAAACTTTGCGCATATCTACCTCTAGGCTGTAGTGTAACAACTCGGATGAATGTTCAGTAAAATCCAATTCTTCACTTTGCCACTAGGGGCGCCAAAACCAAAAAAAACATAACGCGTTGTTTCTCCCTTGGCCATCACCATGCTTCAAGCCAAGCGGGCACAGTGCCATTGGCACTATTTCTTTACTGTGATATGTGTCATAAAGCTCGATAAGACTAACTTGAGACATGAGAGAGGTTGAGATCAACGACTTATCACGGATCCTTACACGTATACGGATAAAATTCTGTACAACGAGGACAAATGTTGTGTTCGATTCGTATACGTATCAGGATATCCGTGATAAGTCGCTGGTCTCAACCACCCCAATTGTTTCAGTTTTTATTGCATACGCTAAGAAATACTTATGTCGCGTTTTAATCAACGTGTGTGTGAGGGCCACCTGTGGTGACATGTTGGAACCCTTAGCATATTATGCCTAAAGCAGAATGAATACGTCCCGGGCCAGACTCTGATCCAAGCGTAGTTATCGGAGCGAGATCAGAGGCTGGCGGTGCGAGACTAAGGCTGCTGTGATAATTCGTTGTTGGTGTATTTTCTGTCGTTTGATCTTTTCTAGGTTACCCGTGATTACGCACCTGTAATTGGTTTAAATGTCGTGGCCACCATTGAAGGCGAGAACAAGCCTAGGATTGTGGTTCCATTACAAGACAAAGGAATAGGTAGACCCTAATGTTCAAAATTTGAGGTTTAGATCTATTTCTTCTGAACAGACGTGTTATGACATAATTTTGATCAGATCTGTTCCTGAAAGGTGTAGGCTATATTTAGTGTGCGCGGGAGTCTGTTTTTTTCGTAGGCTACCGGTAGTTCCTTTCAGTCACATGCCCATATTCTTGCACCAAATTAGAGTACAGTAGAGTGTTTTTGAGGGTGGAGCTAGTACTGCTTGTAGGCACGTAGATCACAGACTTGGCTGACTGAAAAAATCAACAAAAAAAATAAAAATGATAACCTGAGGTGTTGAATATCAAACGAGCTCACGAATAATTTGCTGGAATTCACAGTTTTCCTATTTTGGCTGCGACAGGGCCTGACGCTACTCGTGATGATGGCATCTACTCCGGGATGTTTACGCGACATACAGTGCAGAATTCAGACGGAAGATTCAATGTAAGAATTGATGTTGACAATCCAGATGACACCGGTAAAGTAGCGACATCTGTCGTAGGATCAGGAGCCCTTAAGATACCGAGGAACGTCACAGGTTAGTAGTTAAAGCGGATTGTTCGCGTCTGTCCAAAGTGAAGCAAAAATAATAAAACAACCCGTTTTATTCGTAACAACAACTGGTAAATGCATTTTGGCGGCCGCTCCGGAAACTGTTCTTGGAATCTTTGAATCGGCACGAATAGTCCGCTTTAAAGCTGACGTGAACGAACGAAAAGCCCCCATGCGACGAGCAAGAGAATTGCAAACGTCCCGCCAACACCTCAAACGAAGACTCAGAACATTATAGACCCCACGAGGTCAGGAGGGCGCCACCTTATTTGTCTTCGAGCTGTCAAGGTGTCAACACCCTCTGGTGAGGTCCTGCTGAACACTTTTTTTGAAAGAAAAAGTTTGACCCAGCAGGGAATCGAACCTGCGCCTTGTTATTTCCGTTCCAACGTCTTACCCATTCGGCCAACGAACTTGTTGGAACGCTTCGCATATTTTCTCTTATTCGTAGTATTATTAGCCTACGTAAGTCGAAGGCCTACGTCCATGACAAACACAAATCATGTCTCTGTCAGCTGGCTCGTTGGCCGAGTGGATAGAGCGGTGGATTACAAATCAGACGGTCGACGGTTCGAATCCCGTCTAAATGACTACCGTACATTTTTTTCTTTGTGTAGGTACGAGGTATCCGGAGATGTTGACAGCTCTGTTGCCCAAAGGCAAATAAGGTGGCGCCCTCCTGGCCTCGTGGGGTCTATCATGTTCTGAGCCTTCGTTTGAGGTGTTTGCAGGGCGTTTGCAATTCTTTTGCTCGTCGCACGGGGGCTTTTCGTTCGTTCACGTCAGCTTTAAGGTGAAGGGATAGGCCTACCTAACAGATCGGCAGAAGCCTCGCGGCGGTCTCAGAACTAAATCTATTGTGCGGCAGCCCATAACACTAGCTTATTGATCGAAAACTTTCTATAGGCACCTCAATACTGCTTGCCTTTATGTAATGGTATAATCCGGAACAGCACAGTCGGTTGCCAAGATCAGAATTTCGTCCCGAAAATGAAATTTTATGGTTTCATATTAAGAGGTTAATTATAAATAGCATTACTGCTAACCCAAAATCACAATTTTATATCAGAATGTAGGCCTACTTTGCAGAGTTTATACTTAAGTAATGAACTTGGATTAAATATTTTTTTAGGTTATAAAAAAGATATCGATTTTTCAGTTTTGTGCGTACATTATTTTGTGCTGAGGTATCCCTTCACCTTAATAAAGCGCATATCATAAAACCGAATTCTGAACAAAACCGGATTCTCTTTGTCGACAATATCGAACGTTTATCTCAAGGTGCTAAACCTGCCGAGATTCAGTACAAGAATGTTGGTGCCATGCGGCGAATCGCCTCAGCGGGAGAGATCACAGTTAAGCCACCAGACAATAAGGGACCATTAAAAGACCTCATACCACCTCCTCCAATCACAGACCTGAAGGTGGTCGCTGTGTCACTCAACGACTCGATGGTGACCATCACGTGGACATCAGTGGGCGATGACGAAAGCGAATCAAATGGTATGTGTGAGGTCTAACTTGTCGGCAATCGCGGACTAATTTACACGATTTTCTCTGTTCGAGTGGGTGGTGGGTCGGAGCTTGTCCATCTTCAATGAGTTCAGGTAACGACTCGGGTTCTCCTCCCTTGACCTTCACGCAATCAAACCACATTCCGTGTTCAACGGATTTCCCCGGTCCCAAAAATAGCAACCAATCACGGCAAAGCTTGCACCCACCCACGTGCATGACGTGTTCCCGGTAAAGACGTTGACCAATCAAAATTTGATAAAATGACATCATTTATATTTTTTTCTTCTGTTAGTGACGAAGAAACGAGGGCGCACGAGAAAATCCCATAACGTTGAACACGGAATCTGGCTGCTTGCTGCAGAGTGCAGAGTGTTGGAAGAGGTTAGCCGATTTCTACACGATGCATTATGCAGAATGGAGCCTGTCTGGCGCTGTTTGTGTTTTCATTGGTGAATATTTGAGGCAAATAAATATCTTGATTTTTCTAATGAACCTTACTCTGAGAGACAGCGTTTGGAATGAATCTACCCCGCCGCGACTTTTTTCCCCTGAACCTTTCATCAAGTACACTGTACATTTTGTAGTTATGGTCCCCAGACTGTTGAGATCACTCAGGTTCTTCTGTTTCTTCTTCTTCTTATTCCACCACTCGATTATTGAGCTAGCCTGGCCAAACTTGTGAATAAAGTTAACAACTTTTACCCGTAGTCCATTCTTATATATTGCATCCATGGAAAGACACAAAGTGTTTTCCAAAATTCTGCCAATTTCTATTACTTTTTAAGCGTTTTGGTAAAATTTAAATTTTCACATTTTTGCTTATGAATAAACATGAACTTGGACTTTGGTGAGGTCAAGCTGAAATCAGCCAATGGGAGGTGATCTGCAAGTAAACAAGCCTGGTGGCGTTAAGGTTCACGTAGTGAAATTATCGGAAAAAATATCGCAATTGAGGGACACGGGGCACCATTTTAGAAATTCTGAACTTCCAATACCCAACATGGTCCTAAGGATAGTTCATTGCTTTGCCACCAGGGAAGTAGAATCCAGGCAGTGCTCATCCAGGAGGCGATTACCTGCACTGGACGACCGGTAGTCTGCTTTGTTCACCCACGTGGTGATGATCGACTCATTATTCACAGGGGAGGCAGGCAAGGCGGGTTGATTTCTAATTATTAGGCGCTTCATAAGAGTTATCTACATTAAAGCGAATGGCTCGCGGGGTTTGTTTACATTTTTGGTGGTACCTTCCATAGAGAGTGAATCTAGCCTCCAGGCAAAGCCGTGCTCCAGCCATATGCAACACCTGTGCAAATATGCGAATGTAAACACTGGGGACGAGGTTCCATTAAAAATTTGTTAAAATGGGTTAATGGCGTTTTCAAATTCAGTAGGTCAAGATGTACA
Source organism: Notospermus geniculatus (assembly GCA_002633025.1). Classification (NCBI taxonomy): domain Eukaryota; kingdom Metazoa; phylum Nemertea; class Pilidiophora; order Heteronemertea; family Lineidae; genus Notospermus; species Notospermus geniculatus. The sequence continues at coordinate 231,449 of NMRB01000385.1, read as the reverse complement.
TTTTGTACTATTCCCATTGATTTTGAAGCGGCAGA
>NMRB01000385.1:217268-230653 GCA_002633025.1 Notospermus geniculatus | reverse complement strand
AATTTGAATCTCCACCCTTTAATGTAAAGCAAATTTCACCCTTTTACTCAGCCAGTGAACCATCCATTCAAAATTTTCCTGTCTGGGGACCATCAAATTTGCTGTCAAGCAAATTTCACAGTTCTAGTTACTATTACAGTCGCGAGAGGGACACGTCTTTTGGAGTAAAGCAGTTTAACGCGCGTGGGGGTTAGGTTTAGGGATAGGGTAGGGGTATAGGTTACGGTCAGGGCTAGAAAAGAAAAGGTTCATGTAATGGTCAGCATTATATGGGTACTATCAAGAATACAGCATTTTCAGACTTAAGACATCACTCCATGAATTACAATGTCCAGCCCAGTACATGAATTGAGGCGTGTGTTAGGCTGCCGTTCCATAGAGTTAACGTTTTCACTTTTCACTTTTCCTGTTTCATTTTTCACGATCTTTCATTTAGAGGGTTGGTTCCACAGAATTGACGCCCAAAAGAATGAGCATGTTCATTCCTCGAGTCACGGGTGATCTTCATTTATTCACGCATGAAATGAATCGTACTTGTCCGAAGGTAGAAAAATGACGCCTATGGAACCCGCATCATAAGAACTACATTGCCCAATCTTGGGTTCACCCGTGAAACATGACAATTCACGCGTGAAACGTGCAAAAACCGTGAAAACGTGAACTCTATGGAACGGGAGCCTTAAGCCTAGTTAGTTTATACTTCGACGCAAGACCATCGGCGTCCGACGCCCGATCAAATCTGGACGCCGACAAAGTCGTGTTGATTCATACTCCAGCGTTCCTCTGCGATTGTCATCGGCGTCAGGACGCACGACTCCTTGGCGAGCGATTTTCAAGAGTTCAGCCAATTTGAACTCTCTGCGTCCGATCGCGGCGACCTACCAATGAATGAAGAGTTTTGTGGTCATGGGATCAACTAGGCTCATATTTATGCATCGAAAGGCACTGAATTCAAATGCCGCGGCGGTATTACGGAGTTGAAAATAGGTTACGCCGTTGTTACGTAATGAGTCATGTAACTAAAAATTATCGCGAGAGGATTCACACTCCCGCGGTGGGACGCAGACAAAATCGCACGACGGGATCGGCGTCCAACGCAAGGACGCGCGTCGGTCGCCAGCGATGGTCGTGCGTCGAGCTATAAACTAGGCTTTACTCACCAAGTTCCAGTAGGTCGACCAATGCTGGTTACGTGTTAGACATGTTAGTTTGCAGACATCCTTAGGTAACAGGCCTTTACCCTGTTAGGCCTATTACTTTCAATGGTGGTGGGTTTATTGATCTGATCGTGCTTATAGTACGTTTAAGTCATCAGGGTCCGTATTCATAAATATACTTAAGTTAAAGTGTGGTACATGTACTTACCTTTTCTGTTCAACAAAGGAAATTCCGAAAAGTGTCACACTTAGACATAAGTAGTTTTATGAATATGGGGCCTGATGGAGCTCGATGGGCGGACCTCCGGTTGTCAGGCAGACCTTGGTATTGTCTAGTCTACAGTGTGACACAGGAAAACAGGATTTTCACTTTCACTACATGTATTTTGAAATCAATTTGGCCTATATAGGAAAACCATCCTCAGGATCGATTCAAAACGTGTGCGTTTCTTTCTGTAACATAGGGATAGGGTATGAACATAGGGTAGGGTATGAAATCCCTTTATTAAAAGTGACATGTACTGGTACAAGTGTGCCCTGTATAAAAAGGATTCAGACTGAGCCCTTCTCACTCTCCTGTCCTGTTCCTGCCGTAATGGAGAACCTACCCAAGAGAAAGCGGGCTTTCACGGTGACAGAAAAAGTAAAGTACATTAGGGACTGCGAGGAAGCATTGCTGAATGGCACGTTTCAGAACATGAAGCAATTTGCAGAACATTATAAGATTTCATACCGAACTTTTCGACAGTGGAACCTCCATACACTAGAGCAGCATGAAGCCGAGAACCACGGGAAAAAGATAAAAGTACGGGCGCCAACGGATGGCTGGTGGCCTGAAGTTGAGGAGCAGTTACGGGAATGGATTGAGAGACTGCGTCAAAGACCCATCCCTGTGTTGGTTCTTGACATACAGGAGAAAGCAGTTTAAACCTTTCGTGTCTGGTGGAATGAACTTACACAAGAAGCGAGGGAAGAAAAAATGGAACAAAAGCAAATTCGATACGACTTCCAGGCATCACTTGGGTGGACCGAGTCATTCATAAAGCGGAACAATCTCACCCTTCGAAAAGTGACCACAAACTCTGCAACCTTGCCACATGATGCCCCGGTGCGAATGGAGGCCTACCGTAATGACATCACCAACACCATTGACCACTTCAATATCGAAATGAGAGTCGTTTTCAACATGGACCAAACCTTCCTCCTCCTAGATATGCGCCCAATGTACACGGTGAATGAGAAAGGAGCTAAGGCAGTTGACGTAAGGACCTCCAGATCGAATCAGAAGCTTGGGTGCACCATTTCATTGTGCGTTACAGCCAATGGTGGGAAACTTGCCACGCATATCACGTTCCCCCGTCGAGGATTCGTGAGACAACTGGATAACTTGGTCAACGATGTTTTACCAGAAAATGTCAAGTTCACTTCGTCCGAGACAGGCTGGGTTAAGGAAGCGACACTGGTTGATAATTGGTTGCCAGAAGTTTATCAACCGTACGTTGAGATGCAAAATGTTGAACACCACACTGTATGCTGACAGCACTTTGCAGGCAGCAGAGTAACACAGAACTTTTCTGTATTTTGACAGCACCCGTTTACTGTATTTTGACAGCAAAATTGTATTAATTCTACAACAAATGCTGTCTTTAAAACTGAGAAACTGTAATCTTGCTGTTAAATTCCAGTGAAAAAAACAGTTTGCAGTGAAATGAATTTAACAGCAACCTTGCAGTGAAAATTCTGCTGTAAATTTACTGATATTTTTAACTACAGTGCACATTCTTATTGTTGATTGTTACAGGGTGCACAGGACTGAACAGTTTGGCTTACAAGTGACGCAGATGGGAGGAATCCTACAGTTTGTTCCTGCAGGGTGTACAAGTCTTGGACAGCCACTTGACTTAACTGTAATGAAAGCTTTTAAGTCACATGCACGAAATGAATGGAAATGATGGAAAGTAGAAAATACAGATGGTGAAGGTTCTTGTCGCAAAATTGATCTGGATGATGTAACTCGCATTGTCAGCAATGCTTGGGATTCTGTCAGCCCGGAAGTTATTCAACATGGTTTCGAAGCTGCATTACGCCCTGGACATGATGAGGCTGGACCACTTGCAGAGCCTGAAGAAGATGCCAATGAAGATGGCATGGAATTTGGAAATTTACTTGAGGACGAATTAGAATAAAGCCAGTGTCAGCAAGTTCAGGGCATAATCGGTTTTCTGAACCATGGCTACATGTTAAACTAAAATCGGACTCAATTAGTTGCAAAGGAGCATTCAAAATAAAACCTTGAAAACTAGTTCACAAACTTTCTTTCTTACCGCATTGATTCGTTTATTCTGAGACAACCTGTAGCCAGTGCTCCTTCCCAGTTCGAAGATACAAAATAAGCGAAAACGACCCAAGTTCATGTTCTCAATGGGTCAGGTAGGCCTCCACTCAATTTCAAATGATGTAATGGCATTTAGTCCAATCAATCAACAGCTGTTAGAGCCATTGAGCTTTCATGCACAACCTGTTTACCATATTCAAAGTAATGAGGGGGCTGACCCAGTGGAGTGATGTCTTAAGTCTGAAAATACTGTATAAAAGTACCCAGTAGTCTTGAACGTTAGTTGGGATGTTGATATTTTTGGTGACTGGGAGGGGAATGTCGATGGTCGTCAGCTGCCCCTGCATTCAGAGAGACTTTAGTGAAAAGTCTCTCTGAATGCAGGACAGCTGACAGGGATCTGTGGTTATAAGTATTTATTAGCAAATGCAGATTTGTAGGGAAATGGAAGGGGGAGATATTCGTCCTGCGAATACGTGTTCAGCAAAAAAAATAAACAGAGAAACAGACGCGTGAAAAAATCGCCCATCGCAAGGCTCGAACCCGGCGCTACGGATTCATAGCCCGACGCTCTACCGATGCGCCAGCCGGTCATGACGGTGGCAGCTGAATAAATGTTCATGAATACATCCCAGCTACTCAACATATTTTTATGATAATAGAAATGACGTCACAAATCAGAATAATCTTACAAAAATCGCATTTCATAACATCCACAGAGCAAATCCCCAGCAAATCTGTCAGTATATCGCTACATAATGTACCCATCTAACGTTCACTGGCACTAAAAACGTGAACCAACCGTCCGGTATATTCCATCTGAACATTAGGCGCATTTCACCTATGAGTCCAATTCTATTGACTGACCCGTGACAAGTCGGTCGAGGATTTTTTCCATACACCATCGTCATTAGTTCCTCATTTGCCGCTAGGAGCGCTGTACAACTCTACCAAATATGGTTAATATATGCGAAATCTTGGAATTCCCATGAAACTGGGAATCCCCGGGTTCTTCACAGCTTCCTTTAGTTAATTACGAGCCCTGAAGCCTCGCTGCGCGAGGCATACCGTATAAGGGATGCAGTGTCACAGCCTGTGGGAAAACAGGGGCGAAAGTATAGCCCCAAGGGTGCCAAATTGGGTGCAAATTGTTTGTGTCAGGCAGATGCAGCAAGTACAATTCCAGACAGTCTCAGAGCCAGCCGAGTGACCTGGGCCTACCAATGGTAAACACAGATAAGCAGTATAAGGCTCCAGTTCCATAGAGCTCACGTTGACACTTTTCACGCGCCACGCTTCACGTTTTCCTTTCGTTCCTCGGAGAAAGCATGTCACAGGACAGGTAATGTGTGTCTCGTTGTGCGCTGAATCGAGGAACGAAAGGAAAACGTGAAGCGTGGCGCGTGAAAAGTGTCAACGTGAGCTCTATGGAACTGGAGCCTAAGACTCAGGTGGGAACCTGTCATCTGGTCATGAATAGTTAAGCAAAGAATGTATAGATGGCAGAAGTAGTAACTTGAAAGCTCACAGCTCTACTTTATATAGTAGGGAGATAAACGGTCCTGACCGCAAGACACAATGGCAGTTTAACGGAATTGAATGCGTCCCAGATTTTTTCACGGGCCACGAAACGGATTGTATATTTCTGTTTATGTTCAGTCTTTCTTTTCTTGGTCAGATTGATTTGCAGGTGCCATCCCTTCATCCTTTTCATTAACGCTAAATTTATTGAAATCGGTGGGTTGACTTGTCCCCAAAACAGGCCTACCAACATCCATGTGTAGGCCTACAAACGTTGAATGTAAACAATAAATTGATTCATGATACATTATTCCCTTTAAGGCTTCTTACAGGGTTCAGACTGCTGCTGCTGCTGGGTATAAGGACGAAAATCAAAAAATGAAAATCATCAACCCTACGCTAGAGCACCCTAGTATCTGGCCTTGTGTTTATTCATCAAAAATAATACTTCATTTAAAAAACCTCATCCGTCATGACTATGGAACACTAGTATTACATGTATTAGCAGGATTGAAATTTATCCAACCCAACGTACGAGTTGTCTTAGCCATGGCGGGAGATGCAGCGAACAACAAAAAACATTCCGACAGAAGAACTCCGTGGCCCGTAGGCCTGCATGGTAGGGGCACTCATTATAGTAGGCCTACAGTGTAGGCCTACTGAAGGTGAAGTCGTATCATGCCTGCATACAAAAGTCATGATATCATGTCTCCATCCATGATTAGTCAATAATTCAATCCTAAAGCCTCAGTTTTGCAAAGCTCATCACCACAAAACAACAAGCCCACACAAGCAGCACATCCTCCATGGGATTCCCGCTGTTGGGAGTGGGTCACCACGTGCGAAGCTTTTATTCAGGGAATTTCCCGCGTCGCATACATTAACCTATATCTACCATATTTAGTAGTGGTATGAAGCGCTCCTGGTGGCAAATCGAGGAACTAATGACGATGGTATATGGAAAAAATCCTCGACCTGACAAGTCTTTGGCTAGCTTCGCTGTTGGCCGCTACGCGGCGCGTTGGGCCCTTGCGTCAAGAATGTGCAACTCCGAATATGTGCCAAAAAGTGAGTTTAGTAAATTGCCTCTGGTGACCCTGTAACGAATGGATCTTAATTTGTGACAGATTTTTGTGTAGAGAAGATCATTACGAACAAAACAAGAGAAGGACATCGGAGCGATGTCAATGGTTTCCGATGAGAACTTTTTGACTCTAGATCTAGTTAACTGTGACCTTGAGAAGTATTGCGTAACTGGAACAGGTATCCTTGATTAAACCTATAGGAGATGGTTAATGCATGATTCTAATTAGTGTTCCCCCGAAATTCTGAGTAGATTTGCATTTTATATCTGTTTGACCGTGACCTTAACCTCTGACCTTGAAGGTCATTGTGTAATCAGAAAGGTCATCCTTGATAACCTAGGTGTAGGTGAAGGTTTTAGGCTTCCACCATCACCGGGTTCAGGTTATCTGTGACGGTTGACTGTGACCTTGACCTCTGACCTTGAGAAGTATTGCGTAACTAGAACAGGCATCCTTGATTGAATTTATAGGAGATGGTTAATTCAGGCTTCTAAATTATTTTTCTCCTGAAATTCTGAACTGATTTGCACTTTAGAACTATTTGACCTTGACCTTGACTTCTGACCTTCAAGCGCATTGCGTAATCTGAAAGGTCATCCTTGATAACCTAGGTATAGGTGAAGGTTTTCGGCTTCCACCATCACCAGGTTCCGACTTATCTCACATTATCTGTGACGGTTGACTGTGACCTTGAACTCTGACCTTGAGAAGTATTGCGTAACTGGAACAGGCAGCCTTGAGTAAACCTATAGGGGATGGTTAATTCAGGCTCATAATAAGTTTTCTCCTGAAATTCCGAGGAGATTTGTACTTTAGAACTGTTTAACCTTGACCTTGACCTCTGACCTTCAAGGTCATTGCGTAATCTTAAAGCTCTTCGTTGATAACCTAGGTGTAGGTGAAGATTTTAGGCTTCTACCATCACCAGATTCTGACTTATGTCAAGTTATCATATTTGAATATCAAATCTCGCCATGATGTCAGCAAGTATCATATATATAATGTAAAAGTGGCACTTATTTTGCTCTGCAAGCTCCACCAATACAAATCCTGGCTGGGGTGATACAGCCACCAAAATCGGTAGTATCCATTCTATGGACTGAGTCCAAATGGACTGAGTAACTTGGACTGAGTGCCAAAATGTGAAAAAATGCAAGAAACAAGCCGTTTTGTGATATTATATCAAAGAATACTGCCTAGGTACTGATAAGACTAGTACTCCCCCTCATTTTTCTCCAGCAAAACGAACGAAGGAACAGAATAAGCAGAAAAAAGCGAGTTTAGTGAGCAACGTTCCACTTATGCAGCGGTCAATGTAAACCCTGGACCCCTCCCCCCCGTTCAGGGGTCACCACTAAATTAGTGTCGAAAAAGTGTCGAGTTCTGAGTGCTCAATTTTTTTCTTATCGTCGAATCTCCGTTGACCCAAAAAATAGATAATGTCGAATTCCTGGCGTTTACTTCATAATTGCTAATAGAAATGACTAAAAAAAAGTAAGATTAGTGAAAAAAGCTGGTGAATACCTGACGATTTCATTCGAGGTCCTGGGTGAATTAGTGTCGAATCCTGACGCTAGAAAAATTTTCTAGGTGTCGAATAACTGTCGAAAAAGTGTCGACCCCTGAGGAGAGGGGGAGGGGGGGGGGGTACAGGGTTTACACTGACCGCTGCATTACATCCACATTCTGCATTTTAGAATCAACACTGGGTATCGGTATTTCCAGGAAATATCATGGGACGAGGTAGCCCCATTTCGAATCAGTCGCAGGACGGCATGCACGGCCTGTTTCACGTGTGTATAGGAGCAACCTTTGGAACGAGGTTGCAAAATTGGAATAGTTACCTCAAAGGGCGTGCCACATGACGTGACATCGTCATGTTTTGTTGCTATTCATAGACTGAGTGCGGAGCTCTATTGGGTTGATGTAACTTGGGGATATCAGGTGGCCTTAGCGAAGAACAAAATGTTATAGTTTTGTTTTTCTTAACTCTTTTCACGTTCTACATATTGAAGATAACCATTTCTTACCAATTTATGGTGATAACATTTCATTATTATTGTTTATATCATTTTTGGCACTCGGTCCAAGTTACTCAGTCCATTTGGACTCGGTCCATAGAATGGATACTACCACCAAAATCAGGACTGATACAGGATTTCAATTGTTGGACCCGTATCAGTCCAGCAAAATCAGGACGGATACAGATTTTGACTGTTGGATGCGTCACGACACAACGTCATGATGTGGAATGACGTCATGATGTCGTACGTCATGGGACAATTTTCGCACTCGTGCCTTGTACATGTTGTATATATGATACAAATATCATCATATGAGCTGAGCTGTATCAGTCCCTTGTATCATGGCCTTCGACCCTGTATCATCCCTCGGGCTCCGCCCTCGGGATGATACGGGGTCTCAGGCCATCATACCGGGACTGATACAGCTCAGCTCATATGATAACATCTAAATATCATACGACCGAGCAGGTGCAAACTGAAAATTTCCGTTGCAATAACATCCGTGGATGAATTATGATCGTGTGATAGCAGTTTCAAGCCGTTTACTGGGGCAGATCGCCCGATATGTCAAAATATCAAATTTGATATATCAATATCATTATGATGCTGACCCTGGACAATAAATTTGTTGATGCCAGTATTTTGCCAAGGTCATAAACATAGGGAAGGAACTTGTTACTGGTGCTCTAGCTGGTCTTGGAGGCAAGTTATTCAAGAAGCAAAAGTGTGACAGACAAAATCTCAACTTTTGATATATCAATTTCACCAAGAACCAGGTATTAGGGACCGGAAATTTTCATTCCATCTTTTAGTTCAGTTTAGGTTACCTGGGGGTAGGTCACATTTCCAGGTCTGTAGCTTTTGCAGGAACAAAGTTACAGGTGTGACAGACTGGACAGACAGACAGACACAAACGCACGCGCACGCACACATACACACACGCACGCACGCACAGACACCATGACCAAACACAATATGGTTTCCGATCGGAAACCATAATGACACTCAGAAATAACGGAGCTACAAAGCATTTTTCAATGGACCATATTTTCGACAAATTGATATTGTAATTGATCTCGGAGATGAGCACTCTTATGGCACGCCGTTTGTTCAGTTATTAGAGAAACCTACTTTCGGTCCGTGAAACCTTTCTCCAGATAAACTAATATTTTCTCTCCCTTCCTACGTTTTCTTAAGAAAATCCTATATTCGCTGCCGAAACCTATTCGGTAGCCATAAATCCATTAAACATTGCCGAAACCTAGTTTTCCTCTCAAAACCTACTTTTTCTGGAGAAAATCATGGATTCGGACCCGAATCCTGTTTTATCTCCTATACTGAATATAAGATTCGGCTGCCGAAACATGGTTTTGGGAGAAAAACTTTATTTATCTGTAGATAAACTTAGTTTCGGTTGCGAAACTTAGTTTCGGTTGCCGAAACCTATATTTTCCCTCCAAACGTACATTTTCTCGCGTAAATCTCACATTCGGTCATGAAACCTACTTTCAGCATTCGTAAATATAGGATTCGGCTTTGTGAAGCTTGGTTTCACCTCTTAAACGCCTATTTGGTATTCCAGATCTTCTTTAACAAAGAAAATATAGGTAAGGCCTGGCTGAAACCAAGTTTTTCTCACTTTGCCAATCTCGTTCCTATTAGGCATCTTGGCCCCGTTGCGAAATACAGTAGTTCCCCGTATCCCCGCCCTGACCAAAACCCGATCAGAAAATTTTCTAAGTCCAACGACGATGTCAATTCATACCCGAACAATAACCATGGTCACCAGGCCTAGTGGACGCACCGATGTATTACTTGTGGTAAACCGAGGGGCACGCCTAAGGCCGTGACAGACTAGTGCGTACGCGACGCGTTTTCTTTTGTGTTTTTGCGCTCCACAGCACATGGTGCTCAGTGGTGCCTGAAAATACAAAAGAAAACGCTTAGCTCCGCGCGGCGTCGCGCTAGTCTGTCACCGGCTTTAGGGTTGGTTCATACTCCGTCCGGATTTTACGACGACTATGATCAGTTCCACTGTGTGTGCACATTCACGCCTTGGAAACCTGCGATCAGTTTCATGCGTTACTCCCTGAGCGGGCGGATTGCGGTCGATTATGGTGGGCCTCATCCTGAGAATATCAGGGGCCGTATTTTAGAACGTTCCTTAACATTAAGGTCCACCTTAAGTCTATTGTTTTCGATGGTTTTACAACAGACTTAAGGTCGACCTTAACGTTAAGGAACGTTCTAAAATACGACCCCAGGCGTTCTTACTGCTCGCTCCCTTCGTCACCGCAGACAAACCCCTGAGGAAATTCGCCTGATTTGCTGGGGTACTTGGCGCACGAGAAAATGCGCCCAATCAGCGAACGCCATTCTGAGTCACCTTAAGATGACAGGCATTACACGTAGATTGTCTCGTAGTGTCACGCACAACACAGTGCTGAAGTACCTCAGCTTCCCCACCTCACCCTAACTAGAGATCAGTTACACGTATACATGTATAACGGCCCTTGTAATATTCACAGCCAAGCAGCTGACATTGGTTACGCTGACCCAGGCCGACAATTAACCTATTTACACCGCTGGATTCAATCTAAGTTGAGTTCAGCCCACCCTACATTCATCGCACAGAATGTATATCATTCTCAGGCCACACGTCGCCAAACAGATACGCCGAGGGAGAAATTTCATGTTGACCTGGGTCAGCTTTGTTCAAACCTGCGTAGTTCATGTGTATCAATCACCGGCCAGCTTGGGATGAGATGGTGGGGATGAACATTTGCTGGAATGGCTTTGATACTCCACCGATTCCGGCGAATGTCGGCAGGGGTTTGTGTGAGCGGATGAAGAGGAGCGAGGTAAAAACCCCTGCTGTGGGAGGATGGGTGGGCCTTTACATTGTTACATCATCTTGTTGGTTCTCCAAACTGAACGATTTTGTGCATGAGCATGACCAAATTGCAACTGCGCAACACAAATCTGCTCAGAGAGCGGCTCGCCATCTAAGAACATGACAAATCGTTGCACAGAGAGCGGCTCGCCAAATAACACCAGCCGAATTTTTACTGGACTCAAAGGGCCAATTTCACAAAGGGCGTTTAAGGCTTGAACGCGTGTAATTTCACTAAATGCACGCACTTCCACCACGCATTTGACGAAGTTACACACTTTGTGAAATCGGCCCAAAGTGCCCAAGGTCAGGGCCTCAGCAGTGCAAATGGGGCAGGGGGCTGTGGAGTGATGTAGAAGTCGACGATACACTAGAACCAACAGGGGCGTGGCTAGACGGGGACAGAGGGGGCAAATCCCCCAGGCGGTTAAGAAATGTGTGTTTTTCATGAGTTTTTTGGGGGCCAAAATTGGCGAAAGAGTAGTGTTCCCCGACCATAAAGCTAGCTACGCCCCTGACTAAAGAAAGCGTATCCCTAAGGCCCCGATTACATAGAGCTATACGCTATTCGGTATTCGGTATACGCTACAAAATTGGACATGCACAATACGAACAAAAAGCGAATAGCGTGCCCTCAGAATAGTTTAGTCTTATGTAAACCACTCATGGAAATAACCTTGCTCGATTTACACTATACGCGTGCCCTAAGGCTTCCTTTACATTGAAGTATACGGTATACGAAAACGCCGGTGAACAATGGTTTCACGGTCGTGAATCCTCGGGAAGCCTTTGTTAATCGGTGTTTTCGTATACCGTATACTTCTATGTAACGGAAGCCTTACGAAACGTGCCTAGAATATCGAATAGCGTATAGCTCTATGTAATCGGGGCCTAAACCAAACATCACAACCCTCATAAACGTCATCATGTTAATCATCGGTATAGTGCTTTTCACAATGTCCAGTCATTTTTGCACTCATTTGACCTTGCAATGGAACCCAACCACAAACCACAAATTGGCCAGTTAAGTGTGCGTGATTGCATGATTATCTTGAATCAGAGTATAGACCTGAACAAGGTCCTATTCGAAGTCGGTCAGCTGTGAATTTACATTCACACGTAACTCGCCAATTTGTGGTTTGCGGTTAGGTTCCATTGCAAGGTCAAATGAGTCCAAAAAAGACTGGACATTCTGAAAAGCACTTTAACTAAAGTTTTGTACAGGGTCTATAGGCCTAGCTGGTATACAAAAAGCAGATTGTTACATCATCATGATACGAGGAGTCGCCCAAAATAATAAGGTTACGTCTTCAGACGTGGTCGTCTGAAAAGAGAATGCATAATCCAGAGCTTTCTGGGCGAGCGATGCAAGGGGGAAAACGTACTCTTAGGAGTTGAGAATTCTGGTGTGGAGATGCAGGTTTAGGCCTACTTGATCCCCTTCTCCAGCTGAAATGTGGATCTGGAATGTAGAAGAGTGCCAGCTGAAAGAATTATCAAAGAACGTTTGTTTCGGAATAGAGGGATGCATCCCTCTATCCGAAAAAAAGGCTACCGCTAGGCTACCTACGGCAGCCTAGCGGCAGCCTGCGTAGCTATGGCATTATGTATTAGGATCTACCCAGACAGCAATGTTCATCTGGCCCAGATCTGTTTTTTCTCTGGCGAAGTCTGGCAGGATCTGGCCAGATGATGTACCATCTGACCCAGGTCTGGTTTTTGTCTGGCAATGATATTTCATAAAATGTTGTTTGAAGCCCAAATCTTTGCCCAATTATTTTGTCGTAAATCATGTAAGGCTATTTGGTCAATCTTTGAGCCTTGTTCAGGATTTTTTATGGCGGGTAAACCCTGGTATGGCCTGATCTGGCCCAGACCTGGCAAGATCAAGAATCTGGCCAAGACCTGGCACGGCTATGGCTAGATTTTTTACATTAAAACGGGTGATACAGAGATGAGAATTTAGAAATGCCATTTTTACCCAACCAGGTGAACTGTCTTTCTGCAATAATGCAGCAGGCTTGTCCAGGTCTGTCCCAGACCTGGCACAGTCTGGAGGTCTGGCCTGATCTGGCATACATCTGGAACAGAACTCTTTTTTTTTTCTCGACAAATCTGGTGATAATGCGTCGAAAATATGGAATAAGCTTTTCATATACCTGTACCTAATCCGATATATTGTATTTATTCCAAGATGTGCACTAAAGCAGCAGGCTTGCAGTCCAGATCTGTGTAGATGTGGCATGCTCTGGCCCAGACCTGGGAGAATCTGGATGCCTGGCGTATAGGGGACGACCCCACAGAAAGTCCGATAGTGCTTTTTGCGGTGCCCTATCGGCGGTTTAGTTAATGGGACAATGCCTTAACTAA
>NMRB01000385.1:200506-211848 GCA_002633025.1 Notospermus geniculatus | reverse complement strand
TTCTGTTGCTCTAGGTGCTAAAGGAGCCGAGTTATGACATCAGATGAAAGTGTGACGGACAAAATATCATGTCTGATATGTTGATTACATCATGATGGAGGCATCTGATGTTGAAAATGATTAGCTCATTGGATTGCCCAGGTTGACAAACCTAGGGGTAGGATGTGTTACCAGGACTGTAGCTGTTGAAGGAGATAAGATATGAAGGCGTGACAGACGGACACACACACAGACACACACACACACACACACACACACACACACACACACACACACACACACCCACGCACGCACCTACACACACACACACAAACACACACACAGACACCAAGACCAAAAACAATATGGTTCCCGATCTTGATGATCGGGAACCATAAAAAGGTTAAACATGTGCGCAGCGCTTTTTGAGCTCAGACTAAGGCGAGATCGATGAACCTCATAGTAAACCTTTAAAACACCTACATGCATGAAATGTGACATTTACCTGCAGCATTTGGGATGATAATTTCACTCTGACCATGGACGGTTCTGAGGTATTTCCTTGTTCGGCTTATAGAGTTTTGCAATACACTTTCATATTCGAGGTAAATTTGAAAACGTCAAGCTATGTACGACCTTGTTCTCTAAAATCGGCCTCAAGTCAACAATTCTCAATTGCCCACGCTGATTTTTTTATGGAGGATTGCCATTAATATGTCCTAAGAACACGGCATTTTCGGCGCAAATCGGAGTATATACTTTTCTGATAATTTAGATCAAATATCAAGGTCACGTGACCTGACCGAGAACCGGGTCACCTGGCACAATATAGCCAAATTAGGTATCATTGGAAAGAAAATTTTCTCCTCTTTCCAATGGTACCAAATTAAAGGAAATCCATTGAATTTGTACGAAGTTATTTGCATTTATCTTTACAAGGGTCGCATACTTTAAGAAAACACCCCAAAATTTCAAAATGCTCTAGGTCCCCCCCAAAATAGAGGTATTGACCTGAAAATATATATGTGATGTTTTCTCCCATAGGTACCCATATATGCCAAATATCAGCCAAATCAAAGAGGGGCCGGAAAAAAAGTGTGTTGGTTTGGCATGGAATGACTCGAATGCAGATCTTCTTCATAATGTATAGGACAGCATGACCGCCGTTCAAGTTGATTTGTCAATGAGCCAATATTTGTCAAATTCCAGTCAAAATCCTCCTGAAGTGGATAGGGCTATGTCAGCTCCATCAACATGTGACACAACCCCGGTTTTCAGATTAGGTGAAGGTGGTCCGCCCACTGGTCATCCCGGTGGCCATTATGGGCAGGATCAACAAGCTGAAGTGCAACATAGTATTGTTTATTTGCGTGATATTAGAGGAAGTTCTGGAGCACCACGCTTTAATGTGTCTAGGGGGCAGCTCGAAACGCTTCTTGGGATGGGAATGTCTGAATCCAATATTGTGAGAAATGGACTTCTTGGTCGCAGCAGTGTAGGCCAGGGTTGGACCTACCAATACATTTTTTAGCCAGAGTAAAGAAAATCCCTATTGTTCAACAGTGTGTTCAATAGAGAGTTTCTTTACTTTGGCTAAAAAGTAATGGTAGGTCCAACCCTGTAGGCCTATAACCACATCAGACGCCACGGAGTTCCGTCCAGGAGGCAGTATTTTCTGATATCAGCAAAGAAGAAATGCAAAGTCTTGTTCGGACAGTAAATCATAAATATCCGAATTCTGGAAGTGCCGAGGTAATTTTGTATGTAGGTCTTTACCCGCAATTGGCCTATTCTTTTGCAAACGAAATACTAAGTGCCTAACTCCTGATAGTGAGGCAATCTCGTACCCAGAGATTCGTTACGCTCGGGCCGAGGTTGACGGTCGCTACACTAATCTCTGGAGACGGCTAAGCCCTAGCGGTGGCTTCGGGAACCAAAATGCAGCCAAGTGCGTTACACACGGTGCATCCCGCTTCACTGCAAGTGTATACAGTGCGCCAAGTACTGCTGTGGATTTTCCTCAATAAATACAACATATCCCTCGAAAAAACCTTTCTAAGGATATTTTTGTGTGTAACATTTTATACTCAAGTCATCTCAAGTCATTTCAGTGCATTTGTGGTTAAAATTCGGTCTAAAATTGCACGATACCAAAAATCACACCTAAGGCGTGAAAATGGCTAGTCTACGCCCTTGCCGTCTCCAGAGATTCAGTGTAGCGACCGTCAACCTCGGCCCGAGCGTAACGAATCTCTGGGTACGAGATTGATAGTGAGGTTGAAGACGGAAGTGGCGCTGCGATCGTGATGATGGAGGTGCCACGAGGTTGAATGATTTGGCGTCGAAAGTAGGTCTGGAGAGAAAATATAGGTTTCGGCAACCGAAACTAAGTTCATCTGCAGATAAATGAAGTTTTTCTCCCGAAACAAAGTTTCGGCAGCCGAATCCATGTACATGTATTCAGTGGCAGATAAAATAGGAATCGGTTCCGAATCCATGATTTTCTCCACAAAAAGTAGGTTTAGGGACAGAAACTAGGTTTTTGCAAGTGTAAATACTAGTTTATGTTCCGAATATAGGTTTAAGGGACGAATATAGGATTTTCTTGAGAAAAACAAGGTTTGGAGCCAAAAACTTGGTTTCGCTGAGAAAATTCACATTTCGGGGTGCGAGAGAGGTTTGCAGAGAGAAACTCTTAGTTTATCTGTAGAAAATATAGGTTTCACGGACGGAAAGTAGGTTTCTCAAATAACTGAACAAACGGCGTGCCATACACTCTGACCTATACAGCAAATCCATGGTTTCACCAAAATGAAAAAAAAATTGAATGCTAGTAATTTGCCTGTAACTTTACATAAGAATATTGATGATGTTTTAAAAATAATTCAGTCAACAACCATTAAATCTAAACATTGGTTATTTAATTAGCGTACGCCCTCTATTATCAGAAAAAAGTAACTTAATGCCCACCCGTTTGCTTGATTACTAGTTGTACATAGTAGGTATTATATTATTATTGTATTATTGTAAGTTTTTAATGCAATCTAAGGCCGGTCTAGCGAGTCCACTTCTTGTAGCGATCTCAGGCCGATTAAGCTACCCTAGGCCGGTCTAGACATGTGTCTGAACACTGAACACTCTCAAGCGATCCAGTCAGCGCGGTGACACTACGCGCCAAACTGTAAATCGGCCTGAGATCGCTACAAGCGGACTCACTAAACCGGCCTGAGATCGCATTAAAAACTTTGTAGTATGAACGGTAAATGCGCACTAACCGTTTAGACCGGTCTCAGACCGCTTTAAAGTGCTAATGTAAACGCGCCTTTAGTCAATAATCACAATTGCTGAAAGCGATTCAGGAAAAAATCGCTTCCCGGCCAGCATATGACATCGGCCAGACAACGGACCGACATCTCCCGACAATGGGCCGATGTCACTTGCTGCCTGGGTTATTTTGTCCGGTAGCCTTCTGTAATAGGCCACCTAAGCCGTGACAAACCGCTGGGGCCACAAGTTAGTGGCCTTCCAATGTGGGCCAACGGATCGAGTGATCATCGATGACAAACTGAATTGTCTGCTCAATTTCAGCCACTGTCCTTGATCTTCGGGTCTGTTCGTCCGTGGAGGAACTGAATCGAACCGACACTTGTCCCCGAATCTCCCTCGAGAACCCAAAACCGGCAGGTGAAATTGAGAGGCGAAAGTTGGACTTCACACCCCTTGACAAAAACACCACGTATTTCTTGCGAATCAGAACCAAAGACGAAGCGGGCAACATGGCCGAATTCTCCCACGTCATCAATGTAGTTCTTGCGCGGCCCAAGAAATATGCAAGTGGCGGTAGTGTCCAGTTTGACGGTGACTCCGATGAACCAAGCAGCAGCAGCAGGGGTCCTGATGTGACCACCATTGTGATAGGAAGCGTTTTGGGGGTCCTTGGTTTTATTGGGCTTGTAGCCGGGATTGCCGCAGCGGCCTACGCTGTTAGCAGGAAAAAGTCAAATGGGTCCGCAAGACAGTTTAGTGCCGTCAGTTATGACAATAAAAATTGTAAGGCATAGTAGCAGGTGTGGCCAGCATATTGTGGTGCTCGAAGGAAAATATTGAGTCACTCTGGCGAGAAACAGTTCAATTATGGCAGGTGGTCCAAAAAAACCGGACATTTTAAGCATACTTCCACCACCTTCAGTCCCAAGCCACTGGTATGAATGGAAAGATAATCTTTCTAGAAAAAAAATAAGACTGACTTCCTCAGCGAGCGCTGGTGTCATTCTTGCATATTGGAAGAATAATTCATGGTCCTCCAGCTCAAGTTTTTTTACCAAATGGTAATAATCGCCATATTCCTTTCTTCGGGCGCATATAGGACGCATATATTTGCGCTTTTTCCTGTTCTCATGCAGGGAGACAGCTACTGCTTGTATTTGGAGGAGGTGCAACGCAGCGATATCATTGAGATCCGCCATTTCTATACGTTGCGTCAAAAATTTTGTCGCACGTTGTTCATACTTCAGCGTCACCAACAATGTCGCGCGACGAGTCGTCTCGTGACGTTCGTTTGCGCGTCAATGTCGTACGACTGTCGCCCGACAACTTGTCGCCGAAGTATGAATCCGCCTTAAGCCGCGACGTGACAATGGGGAGACACTGATCAACATGTCTTTCTGTATTTGAGTGTCCGCCGAACAATAAAGCGGGCATTGTCATACGGGGGGCATTCTCATACATTAAACCGGTACTTCATTTTTTGTTTGACCTTTCCACTGGATGATCCTTTCGTCAGTTACAAGGCTACGCTGTTGTGTATGCTCTTGATTGTTCTGTATGGAAGAATTCACCAAGGGCTTCGACCTTGCTTTATAAAATAGGGTCTGCAGCTCGAACCACCTAACCGAATGGGCATCCTAGCTACGATAGAGGGCAGCACACCGAAACTCGGTCCTATACAATGGACGGCTTTTGTGTGGGAAATTGATCAGGACCGAGATGCCAGTTTCATTTCAATAGATTTAACCACTGGTGACGGCTTACTGTATTTTGCGTAATATTACGCCGATTTAGCGTAATATTACGCCAAGGGAGAATTCATTATTTTGCTAGCATAGAAAGTAGTTCTTGAAAACTCGCGCAGTGATCCAATAACTCACAGAGTTATCCGCGACCACGTGGCTTACGAAGTGAGCAACGTTACAGGCCTCAATGGTAGGCCTATGATTACCTGTGTCTGTAAATAAAGGAAAATGTAGGCCTAAATTAAAAAGAAATTAAGAAAGGAACAAATTGTAGGCCTTGGCTTAAACCGGTATCCAGTTCCACCGTGCACACGCCCCCTAGGTATGGACCCAGGTGTGCATACCTAGGGGCGTGTGTTGTCCGTCGAGGGTGCCAATAGTGCTCTCTCTGATCATAATAAACATATTTACAATCAAACAATCACACAACTTTTGCTTCAAGTCCCTGTGCAAGTGAGTTGAGCACCGCCCCCAAAACACACTGCATGAATTCTCTGCCGGTGTCATTATATTTAGGCCTACATAGGCCTACCTCTATGCCTCCCGCTCCATGCAACATCGATCGATGGGCCTGTGCGATTAGATTAGGCCTATCCATAATATATACGCATGACGTCATGACGCTAGGCTACCTGTAGACACAAACATAGGCCTATTCGCCCGGCAGCACTCGGAAAAATTAAAAGCCCCACTCACAGCAGACGTCGTCATAAGAAATCAATATTATCAGCGACGTACAAGAGCGGACGACGTCATCACGATACTGCGCGTGGCGAGTGGGGCTTTTAATTTTTCGGGTTTTCCCGGCGATGTTTCACTTTTGCCACTTGTTTCAGGATTGCCTCGCCAAACTCAGTATTACGGCATTCACATCAATTTTCGTCTGTTTTGGAGGTGGGTACATGCTTTACATACAAAATAAGGATTACCTAGGTGGGCAGCTGATACTGTACCTTCAACAAAGGTGGTTTATCAAGGCAATTTTGCATCGAATCGAGAAAAATATGCTCGATTTTACAGATATTAGCAATAGTGAACACTCCCTCAGCGGAACTAACTGACCTCGTCCCCGAGGTGCCGCACATGCATTGGTTGTATGTATTGCATAGGCATCGAAAAAGGTACCATGTTTCCCGGTTTTCCCCACAGCATTACGCCAGGCGTAATGATTGCGCAAAATACAGTAAGCCACTGGTGACACCTATTGAGGCAGTGAGCTAGGGTCCTCATTGGGATATCTTGGTGTCTTCTTTCTTCTAGAAAGATTCTCCATCCAATGTCATCAGTAGTTTTGGGCTCTGGGTAGTGGAAGTATGCTTGTCCTATTTTTGACCACCCTGTATAATGCTCGTTTATATAATAGGCTCGCATTTTATTCAATTGATTTTTTAGCGATTGTTAAACTTTATAATGTAACATGTTGCCGAGATGTTACCGAAATGTTGCATTTCATTCGATAGATTTTTTACATCTTGTTGCTAAGTCTGGTATTAGGCCTAGTCGTAATGCCTATTCACTATATATTCCATTGACCAGTCGCTTCAGGAGCCGCACTCCTCGCCTTTTTCTCTATTTTTCTTCTCTCTATTCATCTTTTATTGATGCCATACTTTGGTCAGTGCAGTGTGTAGTCTGCAGCTCCACTGCTTCTTCATTGCTGGTTGTTTCAGCAAGCAGAGTGGGAACTCTTTCGAGTTAATTTCATTCGCAGAAATTTTCTGTCTTTGTTCAACGAAGAATACGCGGTTGACTCGGGACCAGACTGTGGACAAGATAACTGAGGGCATTATTCAGGCTGCAAGAATTGCTATAAACTTTAAGACTGTAACGATGAGATCTAATGGTAAAGGGTGGATGACTCCAGCCCTGAAACATCAGATAAGGTTACGAGATCAGTTGTTTAAGAGAGCAAAGAAAAGTAAGATACCAGAAGACTTCGCAGCGTTTAAGGTGTTGCGATACATATGCGAAAATTTTGGGATCCTGGAAATCAGGTACATGCTCTATTCGCCTTATCTCATTTTGCCTTGTCCCATTTTGCCTTTTCTCATTTTGCCATTATCGATTTCGCCTTTTCTCAATTCGCCTTCGCATATCTTGCCTTTGTTCTATTCTGCCTTTGTCTTAATTCGCCTTTCTCTCAACGCGCCTTCATCTCGTCTTGCCTCATCCCACTTCGCCTTCCTTTAATTCCCCTTTGTCCTACTTTGCCTTTGTGCCATTTTGCCTTTTCTCTTCTTGCCTTTTCTTGATTCGCCTTTGTCTCGTTTCACCATCTTCTTAGTTTGCCTTCACTCATTTTGCCATTATCAATTTCGCCTTTTCTCAATTCGCCTTCGCATATCTTGCCTTTGTTCTATTCTGCCTTTGTCTTAATTTGCCTTTCTCTCAACTCGCCTTTATCTCGTCTTGCCTCATCCTACTTCGCCTTCCTTTAATTCGCCTTTGTCCTATTTTGCCTTTGTACCATTTTGCCTTTTTTCTTCTTGCCTTTTCTTGATTCGCCTTTGTTTCATTTCACCATCTTCTTATTTTGCCTTCACTCATTTTGCCATTATCAATTTCGCCTTTTCTCAATTCGCCTTTGCATATCTTGCCTTTGTTCTACTCTGCCTTTGTCTTTACTGGCCTTAATTCCAATCCGCCTTTGTCTAATCTCGCCTCATCCTGTTTCTTCTTCTCATAATTCGCCTTTGTCCTATTCTGCCGTTGCCTTTTTTTGTATTTCACCGCTTTACTCATTTCGTCATTTTCATATCACCTCACCGTGTTGTTATGATTCGACTAGTACTACTGCACGCATGATACTTTTCTATACATCGCCGCAATACCAACAAAGGGACAGTTAAGTCATAAGTGCCACTTTGGAGGAATAGTCAGGTTTTATTCCGCCAAGTTATTACGATCTATTGGGGCAAAGTTGTCTGACATCTTTTCGGGCTAGCTCAGCTGCCAAACATCTGTGATCAGTGAAAACAAGCCCCCCCCCCCGTACTGTTCTGAGAGGATTTACAGACAAATTGGACGATACCGGACCATAATTAAATAAAGATATCACAGTGAGCAAAATACTCTGTGTCAAATCCTGTGTTTATTCAACGATTAATCACTGTTTAAAGTTTTTCATCTCCTAGATCCTTACTAGAAAGTACCTGAGGAAGACTCCGGTTTGGGTCGAAAACTTGCAAAGTACTGGAGACGATTTATTATTTATTATCATTATGGTGTGTGCTGACCAACCGTGTTATGGAGTCGGACGTCTCAACTAATCCCAGCATTAGAACCTACAATACCTTACAAATGGGTATCTGGTACAGGAAATGTTTTATAACGGTACGACGAGAATAGAAATGTTTAGATATGGTGAATGGATATGAAAATAAGATGCGAAAAGGCGAATAAAAAGAGAAAATAAGATAAAAAGGCAAAAATAGAAAAGGCCAATGGAGAAAAGGCAAAAATGAAACAGGCAAAAAAGGACAAGGCAAATAGGAAGAAGGCAAATTAAGAATAGGGCGAATAAAGACAAAGGCGAAATGAACGATGGCGAATTAGAAGTAAGGCAAATTTTGACAAATGCGAATTAGGACAAGGCAGATTAAGAAGAGGCAAAATAAGATAAAGGCAAATTAAGATGAAGGCAAAAATAGAAATGGCCACTTAAGAAGAGGCGAAATAAAACAAAGGCAGGAAGGGAAAAGGTGATATGAAAAAAGGCAAGATAAAACAAGGTAAAATAGGAAGAAGGCAAATTAGGAATAGGGCGAATTAAGACAAAGGCGAAATGAAAGAAGGCGAATTAGAAGTGAGGCAAATATAGACAAATGCGAATTAGGACAAGGCAGAATAAGAAGAGGCAAAATAAGATAAAGGTAAATTAAGATGAAGGCAAAAATAGAAATGGCCAAAAAAGAAAGGCGCAATAAAACGAAGGCAAAATATAACAAGGTAACATAGGAAAAGTCGAATGTAGCCAAAGGTGAGATAAGATAAGGCGAAGTAGGAGAAGGCGAAATGAGAGATGGCGAATCGGGAAAAGGTGAAATGTACACTTTTTGAAGGCGAAATGGGAAAAGGCGAATTGATATGTGGCGAATAGAGCAGACACCGGAAATCGATGCTGCATAAGTCGAAGGCGTCGGAAAATATCGTACTATTCTTGCCTTTCTATGATGAATCTATCCCTTATCTGTCGATTTATGTAAAAAGCAACATGATAGTAAGTACAGTACACTAATTAACGAAGGTTAATTACTACCCTATATTTTTTCACTAGATTTGACGCCATTTGCATCATATTAGGACTGAGAGGCCAACTTTTGGACACATGGTTTATCAAAGTTGCCCAGAGGGCTGTACAGAGGGATTTCTCAAAATTCATCCTCTAGCTTCAATTGGCTAATTAGTCGCCCAAAATGGTGCAAAAATGATTTTTTTTGCAATATCTTTGCGGAAAATTATTAATTTCAAAAATCCCTCTGTACAGCCCTCCGTGCTGATGAAAGGTTTCCGATGCAAAAAGAATTTTCGAAATATCTCGCAAGGTGTAGAAATGAGAGCAGTTTTAATGAAGACACCCTCTGACAATACATGACATGAGTAGTATTCATATGTAAGTATTAACCCACGTTGGGCAGCTCCTGACCTCTTCTGATTATAAGCTATTGAAAAATTTATTGAAGCTCAGGGAACCTCTCTTCGCCCAATACATTTTTGAATCCATGTAGGTTTCCTGCATGCGTTGAGGTAAGAAAGGTCATTGAATAAATTCAGGAACAACCTATAATCCGGGAAACCGCAGACCTGACGACATGCGGGTTGGTATATTCATCGAACCGTACTAACCACAAAGTCGCCGAGTCGCTGACATTTGGGCGCGAAAGCATCTGTATCGGGAGACCTTAAACGTCAGCGAAATCGCGTGGTCGGCATGGTAAGAGAAGCTAAGCGTCGAGACAACGTTTAAAAAATATGCCAAAATGGTACAGCAGATAGGGGCTGGTGGAAGCTCGTCGGTTCGGTTATGGCTAATAGACATAACAAAAAGGCTCATATACCAGTCATCAGTAATAGAGACAATAATCTGCTTTTTATGATAAGGACAAGGCCAATGCTATGAACCTTTTTAGCTCACCTGGGGTGAGCTCTTGTCGTGGGTCTGCGTCCGTCGTGTTCCGTTAGCAGGGCCCGTTTCGTAACCGCTGGAGCTATTGATCTGAAAATTGGTACATATATACCCCCAGGTCAAATGACCTACGACACCTATGACACCCAAGTTTCGGTCCGATTCGACTCTTAGCTTGGCCACCAGGTGGCGGAAACCAAAAACACAAAAAGTGCAATAACTCCTGAACTAATGACTGGATCCTCTCCAAATTTTTATCATTGGCGCTTCTAATGAGGATGCATGACATAAGGTTGAGGTTTTTGATTTGACCGACTTTTCATGGTCACAGAGGTCAAAGTTCAAAATTTAGTCATTTGGTGGTGCGTTTCGTAACTGCTTGGGCTATTGACTTGTAACTTGGTACATATACACCCCTATGTCAGATGACCTATGACACCACTTTTCGGTCCGATTCATTTCTCCGCTTGGTCACCAGGTGACCAAAACCAAAGCTCAAAGTCCAGTACATCCTGAACTGTAACTGGATTGTCTCCAGGTGCATCTAACGAGGATACACGACCTTGGAACATTTCGATTTAACATTTGTCATTTGTTTTTCTGGTACGTTCACCCAGGTGAGCACATGGTCCATGGACCATTTCATTTTTGCCTCTGTTTCAACTGTTGATGATTCCGACATGATTCTCCCTAATGAGGTGGTTACGAATGTCCTGGACATGCTGGGAACATTTTGCAACCTAGGAAACAGATTATTACTCTGATTCTATGATCTAGTGTTTCTGCTGATTAGTTCTAGTATCCTAGACTCATTAATTAATATATTTAGGCTCAATTAACTCTGGTTATTATGCTTGCACTGCATAATACTGTATAGCTGTAATGCTTCCCTGTCATGCGGATAGGTGGAAGCACTATCTTTGTTTTGGTTGTAGACTCAAAACTATTGTATTTTATCTTTCAGTTCTTTACGGTGTTAATAAACTCCAGTACAAGAAGACATGCTTTTGGTAGTTCCTCCACTGAGAGAGATAGAGTCTTAAAAGACACTGACTTTGATAGATTTGATAGATTTCAATGCGGCATTACAGCTATACAGTATTATGCAGTGCAAGCATAATAACCAGAGTTAATTGAGCCTAAATATATTAATTAATGAGTCTAGGATACTAGAACTAATCAGCAGAAACACTAGATCATAGAATCAGAGTAATAATCTGTTTCCT
>NMRB01000385.1:185473-198231 GCA_002633025.1 Notospermus geniculatus | reverse complement strand
GTGGTGAAAAGAGGAAGTGGATCGAATGTGGCGCAACCGCACAACTGCTCGCCGAGCATGGTGGGAATGGTGGTCGCGCTGCAGCGTGATATCACGGGGCAGTTGAAGTCAACGTTTTACAATGGTTTACTTGTGAAGATTACAACAACAATCGCGGCTAACCGAGGCCACCCGAAGATAAGAGACTTTAGCACGTCTAATTTCAAAAAAGCGTCAATCGTTTAAAAAAAGCGTCATTTTGAAATGACCTGTCCAAATGCAATCTCTATCATCTTATCTACATACCTGAACTGAATTTCAGGCTTTGCAGGCGTTTATGGCGCCGGAAATGGCATATAATGCAGGTAGGCATGACATGCCTGCCATTGCGGCTGTCAAGGTAAATTTCGGTCGAAAATTGCTTGTAAAATCTTTAAACGTGAGTATGACACAGTGAATTCTTGCTTGTTTATTGACAAAAATTGTATAAATTTACGGTGAGAAGTTTCCGTCTTCTCCACGCAGGATTGTAGGTGTTTTCTGCCGAAACAAATATTGTATTTTGTATAGTCATTGCGCGGTTGGGCGCGACAAAGTCACGTGCACGTTTCCATCACGGTACCGCGTGACGGCCCAGTCTGTTTATACGAAAACGGATCAGAATGTCGACAAAATTTGTCCTCGTTGTACAGATTTCTATCCGTTACGTAAGGATCCGTGATAAGTCACTGATCTCAACCTCCCTATTGCCCAGTCCAGACCGAAACGTGTAGGTTCATAGTGTGGAGGGGATAACACAAGTTTCTTATGCTGAATACACACAGTAGAGCTATACATGAACCCAATGTTCAGTCACACATCTTATTCTGTAAACCACACAACAAGGTCCAATTACTTTGCCATTGAAACTACCATGGGCAGGTTTAATCCTATATAAACCCATTAAATCAGCCAGCAGTACCACACTTCCAAATTGTTATTATGTAATGTTACCAGATCTATATTGAGGAGAATCTATAAATAGAATGTAAACATTTCTTCTTGATGATTGGCAGTCATTAGGCCCCGCCTTCCTGAGTTTGCCAGAAAGGAGTAATGCCATTAGGTGTTAAATGGAGACTCAATTCATTGTGTAAAATTTTGAATTTTCGAAATTTCGTTAATACATTCACATTCATTGATATCTGCAACATGTCATATTTTTTAAAAATCAGTAAACTCATCATTTTAAGCATTTTTATTGCATTCCAAGGGACCGCTGCACAGCACATGTGATGTCATATGTGTTCAATGCATATTTATGAAGGTACAACAAATAGGCCAAGCAGTCACACTCAGTATTAGGTCATTCACTGCAATAAACGTCTTCAGCGTATCGACACTAGTGACATCACAACTCATGGCACAAGTCTCCATTGATTGATAAAAATTCAAAAGATAACAATGAGTGGAGCCTCCCTTTAAAGTAGGCTATACTGTTACTTAAAGATCTGTCACAACATTGGTAACATTTCAGCGACTTTTTTGCAACATTCGTATATGTATACCATGTTACACAATGTTGACGAGAGTGCACAGGGGAAGAGATTTTCCAACATTATGTTGTCAAAATGTTGCAAATTTGTTGGCCCGTGTACATTATACAAAGTCAATACATGTACACATTGTTAAAATGTTGCGAAAAATGTTACCAGTGTAGGCTACTACAGGTGGCTGAAGACTTCGCCAAACCACATCTCAAATGTCGTCGAGTTTAGGCCACGGTTATTATATTCTTTGGTTTACGGGCACAAAGATTTTGAGCCCAGGTACGGAGGACGGAATAAAAATAAAAAAAAAACTGTGTTTCAGTTCAGTTTTTTCATTTTCACCTTTTGAATGACAAGTAAGACAACTCGGAGGAAATAAAAAACCAAAAAATTCTTGACAAATGCCTCTTTTCTGCTTCTTTCCGTCCTCGCTGCCAGGAAATAGGCGTACGTCAGTTGGTTTTATTTATTTTAGCAGTCGTGACAGCTGAAATCAAGGTCGGCGGGAATAAAAACAACTCCATTTATTTGTTTTTTTCTCAGAAGACTTCATTTGAAGTTCGGAGGCAATAAAATAAACTGATTTTCCCAATTTTATTTTTTTTTCGGAATGGCATTTTGCCACGTCGGCGGGCCCGTAAACCAAAGAATAAAAAAAGTGTGGCCAAAAGCAAAACAAACAATTTTATGGCGAGATTGCAAGAACTGCGATTAACTAACGGAAATTGATATTGCACATCCGAAGAGACTCATTAAGTTTTCATGGATCGTTCAAACGTGCCGTTGATACATTGCAACACAGTGGAGGATGATCCATGACATACGCTCCTCGTAACGCTATCGACAGGAGTGTGCACTGAGCGGGTATTTCCTTGGGGACTGGCTGGACAGAAATAGCTGCAATTTACTATCTGCACTGACTAAATGAATCACAGAACTAATTAGGATGTAATGTCCGTTCAAACGAATAATTCGTATAAACGAATTTGGCGGTACCATCAGCTAACTGGTTGCACCTAAAAAAGGCATGTTGTGCATAGATCCTCTGGCATACAACTGGTGATGAGTAACCGACTAAGTCCATCAATGACGCCATCCCCAGAGAAATCGCGCGTATTGACTTTGGCGGAATTCTGGATTTAAAGCGCCATTGTATGCATTAGGTAAGGAGGTTTAGAAATCAAACGATAAACGTAAGCGTTACGACAACGTTATTTTTCATACGACACATTAACCAGATTTTATATTGCATTTTCGGTACAAAAATAACGTTGTCGTTAACGTTTATCGTTTGATTTCCTAACCTCCCTATTATCGCGTGGCGGCCGACGTAACCTTTGACCGTTAGGCAACCTCGTTTATGCATGCTCGACAAGACTTTTCAAATCAAATCTGTCTATTTGAATGACCGAAATTACCAATTGGGCATTGCGACTGTTGCCACACATAAAAGAATGAGTTGAAGCATGATACCTTGCTTAATGAAGGGTTAATTGCGCTATGACAGCGCGTTGAACATCTCAATTGATGAAAAGAATGTCGGCCATTTTTGTCAGCTGAGGTTTGGACAGAGTATCAGTCTAGCCTAGATGTTACCACTGGCTTTGCATGTGTTGGACAGGACACAGTCTTAGCTTATCACGCTGGTTCCAATTCCGCCGCCAAGGGAGGCATAATCATGCATACAGTGGCACTTTAATATTCTGTGTCGCTTCCTCTTTTTCGGGCTGTCAGAAAGCGATGGACTTATCAATCTTGGCAGGCCTCACGATTTCTTTCGTCGACAATCACATTTTGTTCCATTTGTTTGGGTGTTGCGACGAGCTAACCAATAGAACGGCAAATGTTCCCCGACGCCTTCTACTTAGCCTGTACCAAGTCGTTGTGCAACAACTGCGTATTCATCACAGTTTTACCTTTTCACATGAAGATGGCTTATAAGGTTCACCCCATTCTGAGCTAGTTTTAAGAAAGGCGTGTAATTTAAATGAATCGCTGTGGAAAGATGGCTTGATCTTTCACCGTTCCGCGTATGAAATCCTCTCGCACCATAATGTATACTCTAAACTCCCACTTACCTGTCCCATTCCTGAACTCGGAAAAACGACCAAATTCTCAGTTGACGATATCGCACGCTGTCATTCTTTGCCAAGTGGGACAAAAATGCAAGTACGTGGACAGGACATTAATAGGGAGTTTTCGCAAAGCCCCCGAAACGTCAACGCGAACGCCAAACCCATTGTTCGATGCCACAGAAGAGAGCACCCAACAAAAGGATAGAGACGTTCGCGTTGGCGTTTCGGGGGCTTTGCGAAAACTCTGTAAAGAATGTTTACTGACCATACCCCCGTCCCATTATCTTTAACTTGGGATTTCACTTTTTTCCGAGTTCAGGAATGCGACAGGTAAGTGGGAGTATAGAGTATATTCCATTGCCAGATGACTGAATGTTCATTCAGTATGCTTCACGAATACCCTGTGCGGGGATTACCTATTCGTCAAAAAGACGAGACTGAGTAACCCCTCGCCCTGATCTTTCGTGCCCAGTGGATACCTTCCTTCCTGGGGATGACCAATCATTACAGACGAGTTAGCTGATGGCCTGTCCTTGTTTAATGAAGCGCATTTTAATCAACTCTGACGAATATCGATTTCTGCCGGAAATTTCCTTCAGAGAGTGGCCGTAGGAGTAGGCCATGTTAGAAGGAAGTGTGCAGGAAATCGATAGACGCTCGTTTGAACGACTTCAGAGTCTGTCTTCAAGGCGTAAGAAGAGGATTCAATTTATATGGCTTAAAGGGAATTAGTCGAGTCAGTCCAAAATGATACTAAGAATAATTTCGTGCCCCACGAAATTCACAATTTCAAAATTTTACAAATTTCCTTATTTAGCGGATAAAATCCGTAAGTAAGCCTAGATTTGTAGTTGACCATGTTCTAAATGGTATTCGAAGGCAGAAATGCAACAGCAGTTTTGCAAGTACGCAATTACATGTAAGTAGGAAATCAATTCCCAAAGTGAGAACTGTAATAGATTCAAAATGGCGGCGTTCGTTATTCAGACAACTTTAAAAACGGGCGCGACCTGTTCACTTTAAAGCCCCTGTGCATGTATGTGTCGAATTTTACGGTACATGTATATTCAAAGTGAGGAGAATGCAGGTAGATGTCTCATAGCCTCGCGAATGTCCCCAAAATGCTTGCCTGAAACATTCTTCAAAGAATCAAGCCCTAGTTTTCAGCACACCTTGAAAAAACTGCAGGCGGAGATGTATTCAGATAGTGCATTGTACATTTTACACTCTAGTATACACTAACGTCGGAGGACGTAAGCACTTTGAATTATGTATTGTGGCTTTAAATTTTCTGGTAGAAGATGCAAGACACTTCATTCGCAATCATGACTATAGCTCCCTTCTATAGGGATCATAGCCAGTGCATCAAGTTGTGGTCATGTTGGACAATTTTAACCAATAAAGATTATTACCATCTTGCAAAGATCTTCTAAACTTTGATGACTTACCACTTATAAGAACGTAGTGTTCATCGCCTGTTTTCCGACCACATTTCTGACAGCGGAACCCTCCCGGAACCGCCCTTTTATTGCGGCAGGTAAAAGTAATTTATCGCTCCAGTAGGTTAGCCTGGCGGCTTTCGATAACTCGCCGATCGCTCTATTTTCTATTTTTAACATGGAAAACCCCGGCGTGATTGGTGAATTTCCTGGGTCAAAGGTCGGTCACCTTCTATCTGCATTCTGGTACGTCAACCGTATTGAGAATTGAATAAATTTACATAATTTACATAAAATTTTCAAGTGATGTCACTGTCAGAATTCCTCCACAAATGGCGGCCAAGACTGGTCCTACCATTCAAAAGCGACATCATCGGTAGGACCAGGTACTAGTCTACTCTGTCTCCTGGCCCCAGGCAGAGAATTTTAACCTAGTTTTACAGGCCTACGCCAGAATATCGGTCAGCGCCACCATCGACAGCCATGCAGAGGAAGCAGGCTTGCAGGTTTATTATGGTGACCTAGTTACACACACACAGGATCGATGTACACCAACCCCAGTGCTCGCGAGTATGGTAGGCCGGAGTGGACTTAATTCTTATTTAATGAACCCATTAAATGTTATTTTATGGATACATATATTCGGCAATTAATGGGTCCATTATTTCAGCCAATAGCGTCTTGTTTTTATATGGACTCATTAATTCGAATATATGGACCCATTAATTCGAATATATGGACCCATTAATTCTGACACGAGCTTCCGCCGGTAAATACCCGATTCGACCAATCATAATTCAGTTTTATCGGCGGAAGTGAAGTGGTGCGAATTAATGGGTCCATATAAAGCTGAATCCTGATTGGTGGAAACCGGTATTTACCGGCGGAAGTTCTTGTTGGAATTAATGGGTCCATATAATCGAATTAATGGGTCCATATATTCGAATTAATGGGTTCATATATTCGAATTAATGGGTCCATATAAAAACAAGACGCTATTGGCTGAAATAATGGACCCATTAATTGCCCGAATATATGGATCCATACAATAACATTTAATGGGTCCATTAAATAAGAATTAAGTCCACTCCGGCCCACCATACGCGAGTGTATACCGATCAGGATTGCTGGAAGAGTGTTCGAATCTACGTATTTGAATGATCTTAGTTAATCAATTAGGCATGGAAATTGTTGCTACACATAAAAGAATGAGTTGAAGTATGGTACCTTAATAATGTTATCACAGCGCGTCGGACTTCTCAAGTGATGAAAAGGATGGCGGCTATTTTTACTGAAGCATAGTGTGCTGCTGAGATCATGTGATTCAATATGACCAATCAGAAGACGTCCTCAAAAATAACCTCAAAACTTTCTCAAAAATCGTACAAAAAACTCGTAGCCGATGAAATAATTCAAATATCTTTATACGGGACACGCTTTGACCCCAAATGATTTGAATATGCATCAATACTCAATAGATTATGTGAGAGGAAAGGGCGAAAAATCGGGGACAAAATTGAAAAATGGCAAAAGTGTGATGATTTTACTGGTGAGAATGCCTGAAGGCCAGCTCACCAATAACCGGTCAATAAACAAACATATGGTCTAACTCTCTTGAAACAGCTATCTGAATTCCTTTGCATTATTGTCTTGTAATGATAAATGTAAGAACTATGACCTTCTGTCTCACAAGTGGCCATTACTGTGACCAGCTGCGCTGGAGAAACATGCGCTCATTCATCGCTAACTAGATCTCAACCAGTTGCTTGCCAGACGTATGACAAATTCCCTGATTTATTCAACAGCAATGGATCAGACTGAGACTGGTATCGATTTTCCCTTCCCATCTACTGCTTAGCAGTGTGTGCTGGCGGAGAGTCGTTGCGGCGGCACAAGCGAGGAATCTTAACCAGGATGTTTTCTAATATCGATAATACAGCGACTGGGAAGAGGATGTGCTTGTAGCGCTCACATAAAAACCGGGGCAGTTTCGACAGGCGCGTTGGATGACGAACGCTATTTTTTTTTACTCTGCCAAGTAGTGTTCAGTGGTTTTTTGCAGTTACCCAAGCCACCGCTGTTAAGACCAACACTTTAACTAATGGGACTGTAGCGCAGGGCGCTGGTGCGGCCCTCACTTAACGACTTCGGTGTGTAACTGCATTTGTGTATATCCAGCGTGGGTGTTCCCAATTCTGACGGATTGCGCTGCCATAAAATTCGAAATGCTGTGACTCTAAACGAGGTAGGCCTACCATCAGATGTAAATGTACATCATCTTACTCGTATTTTTATAGCTAGTCGCTTTGCGGTTGCGCTGTTTAATGTGTACCCATAAAAGGAGATTTGTTAACATCTTCAGACCCTGAAAAAAATACTCACTGGTGTCATAAGACATCCTCGATGACCATACCTTTCCTCATCAACTCCCCCCCCCCAACAAAAAAACTACGGGGCTGTCTTGCGGTTTTGATTCACACCGTATAGATTCATGTATGACGGCGTTCCCATGAAATTGTACAGCCTGCAATTCAATAAATGCAGAAAAACTGCTTTTTGACTTTCCCAGAAAAGGTTCTGAAGAGTCACTGGTAATAATTTGATTAAAATGACGTAATTAACTGTGACGGCACTGTTTAAAACGTGTTTTGATATCACGAAGCAGACAAACGATTCGGATCGCCAATTCTGTGCACTGCTATTCCAAACATTCGCAGAAAAGCTAAAAGGCAAGGATGGAAGCAGGTCTGCATTGATTACAGCGCCAGACTTCTGAAGCCACGGGAAGAAAATTTTAGATGCCATTGAAATCATCGAGAAAAGGCAGAGGGTTTTTGAAAAATTTTGGAGCAGGATGGGAATGTCAGTCTGGTGTTTGGGTAAGGTCGACAACTGTACAGCGTTGAACTGAGTTTGGGTAGAGACTAACATAGGCCATAACCGGAAGTAAGGTTTGGATGTCGTTGAAATCGTCAAGGGGAGAGAGAGAATTTTCAAACGTTGGGGGCAGGATACTGGGAATGTTAGCTTCGTACTTGTTATTCGTCGACAAATGTACATGGTTGAATTGAGTTTGGATACAGACTGATATATATTCGGGAAGTTCAGTTTTGATGTCGTTGAAATCGTCCAGGGAAGAGAGAATTTTCAAAATTTTGAAACAGGATCCTGGGTATGTCAGCCTCGTACACTAAAAAACTTTTCTTCATCAAAATGACGAACTTAGGTTCGTTTTCATTATCACCAAACTGAGTATCTAAATTCGTCAAAATGACAAGTCCACGTTCGTCATTTTGATGAACCCTTGTTTATGTTCGTCAAGAGTTCGTCAAACCAGGGCCCGGTTTCACAAAGAAAACTTAAGTCAGTAGGCTTAAGTCACTATTTTTGGCTAAGCTAAGACACTGACTTAAGCCCATTTCACAAAGCGACTAAAGTCTGACTTAGTTAAGTCAGTAGCCTGTGACTTAAGTCATGCAGAAATGGAACTCTTTCCCGAAAGGAGGTGAGAAAGCGAATCACATGACGAGTCACATGATCCGGTCATTTTGACGAATTGAATAGATACTCAGTTTGGTGATGGAAAACGAACCTAAGTTCGTCATTTTGATGAAGAAAAGTTTCTCAGTGTACTTGTTATACGCCGACAATACACATCGTTGAACTGAGTTCGGATACAGAAAGTGTAATCGATTCCTCCCAATGCTATCTGAGGCAATAAAATGATCTTGTATTTCTATACTCCCACGTCAACTCCTACTGCGAGGTGAATCATCGACAGAACTTAGTACATTGTCACGAAATGTCAAAGTGTACATTCGACACCTGCGAAATTGTTGGGTTTAAACATGGAGTATTATAATGCCGCCATGGTTTGAATGTCGGGAGCTCTAGTTCTTATATTACACACATCAGAACCAACAGTTTAAAAGGTAGAAAAATTATTTGGAACGTGTTCATCAATCACGCAACTATAAAATACAAGTACGGGCAAAATGGACGGGCTCCCTGGGACGTACATAAAAAATGTATTTCCCAGCGGGATTGGTTTTACCAGTGAGTAAGTCGACCAGTCCATGTTTCAATTAAATCGTCGCCAATGGCAACGATGGCCGTCGATCTATATCATTAGCGGCAATAATAGGGTTAGAGGTATGTGTTGTTGACCGGGAATGAATGATGAGCAAACCAATATGGCGCCTTGTTGGCAATATCTCCATGGTGACACCGTTGATTACAACACGACAAGCAGGTCACATGTATAGCCTGGTGTCATAAAGGAATCAAACAAGGTTCAACTTACAAATTTAGCATTTTATGAATGTGGACATCCAAAAAACAGCACAAAAACGACACACAGTATACAATAAATCAGAAGTCTCCGAATATTTCGCAAATTTTCGACCCCAATGGGGGTCTTCCTCAGGCGCTATGTAGAAGAGATCCCATGAATGTGGACAGTATCCCTTTAAACCTCAACAGATTTGCATTCTGACTCTTCCATATGATAGGCAAGACCCTTTTGCATTTATTGCAAATTTTGTTGAATTCCGACTGGTTGATCTTGATACAAAAGGACTGAATTAATGAGAACCCCACGAACGATGTACATTTGCACGTGGAACACAATTGTGCTGAAAATTGCCCTGTTGTCCTCAGAAATGGAATCCAAAGCATCAAGTTGACAGGTTCATGTACCCCTTCACCACAAAAAAAGTTGAAGCACCTGCCTATTACGTAAAGCCAAAATTCAGGCAGTGAGAGACATCTGGTGGCAACACATGAAGTGTATCCCTCAGTTAGTTCATCGTTCGCAGTTAAACCTTTACGTTTGATTCATTTATGCTAGTGTTAAATGAATTAAAACAGTCGTCAGTTGTTGGTCTGATATCTTTCGATCCCGCATCGCCAAGTGGGTCCAATATGTCCACCATATTCTGCTCTGCTCCGGAGTCGAGTGCTTTAAACCAGGTCGAATTGCTGCAGGCAGCCGGGCTGTTCAAAGGGAAAATATCCGAATTCGACGTATGATAAAAAAAGAGAATTTGCTTGCATGACAAACAGAATATCAAATCTACCCAGCAGGCCTCTTCTCATCATTTTCATTTTTTTCTTTTTGTGCGACGAGTGCATTGCTTATGGTTTTATTATTCATCTCATCGAGAGAAGGCACTTTCAAGTGTACCACGGTTCGAGAATAAAACCCGGTCGCTGACCCGGCCTATTGCGTGACAACAATAATATTTCGTTGATTGGTTCCCGATCTCACTCTGCTGGGATTAAAAACATTGAGATCGGTAGTGCCTGTCGTCCATAATCACGTGATCGTAAGCAGCCGACGGATGCAAACGCGTTGTTTGGTTGAAAAAACATTGATGCTCTTTTGTTGACCGATCCTTCCGGTGAGATCGGGAACAGCGAGGTTTCGCAAATCTACGAAACACGAAGTACCAAATGTACGAAACTGGACCTCATTTCCACGACCTAATGTATTTCTGGAGATGGTTGCTACCACAAATGTCCCTGCTGCCAGTGCGTCTTTTGGCATGTCATGTAGAAGACCGAGAGAGTTATGGTACATCTTGAATTTTAAAATTTCCACTTCGTATCTACGGCTGCGTATTGAAAATTTTTATGAATTTTCTAGGAACTCATAAGAACTTGATATACACAAAAGTGTCACAGGGCCATAACACTTTGAAAATACCGTAAAATTCAATACACAAGGGCTTCTTTGAGCAGTGATGCTTGCCCTGCACGATTCTCTGATTCAGCTGCCAATTTCTCATGGGCAAGATCAATTTTTTTTTGTTTCAGAGCAATGCACTGTCCATCAGCATTTTCACCTTACATTTTAGTACTTTAGTACTTTACATGTACTTACATCGTGCCGAAGTAACAGCATTTTGATGATGTTTCTTCTTTGTATCTGTCGTTACAGTTGGAGCTGGTGCAATCGCGGGCATTACAGTCGGTAGCGTTTTCTTCCTTGTGATGATGTCAGCATGCGTCTTCAAATGCTACCAAAAGAGGGCGAACAGGCCGATGAATCGACTATCCGTCGCAATAAAAAAGGGTCTGAAACAGGGCGGATCGGTAAGAAAAAGTCCGAGCAGTCTACGAAGTCCCCTGTCAGCATCAAGCCGAGATTCGTCACCGATGTATCCTGATGGGTCGGATTATAGCGAGGGTGGCGGGGAGCCTGGTTCCGCTGGGCGCCATCTTAGATTGCCGAAGAGCGGAAGTAAGTCTCCAGTGGATCACCGCCCTGTAAAAGCTTCCGACTACCCCGTCGACGATGAGCTTGAGGCGAGTTCCCCGGAGAAGGACGACTCCATGAAGGAGAAAGGGGAGGAAGAGACAAAGGTCACAAAACTTGGCAATCTCTTCTTCAACGTCGAATATGACAAACAGAAGAGCGCTCTCATGGTTACGGTGGTCCGGGCAGTAGATCTGCCCGCCAAGGACAGAAATATAGGAAGCTCGGATCCTTACGTCAAGCTCCAGTTGCTCCCGGAGAAGCGGCACAAGGTCAAAACTCGGGTATTACGGAAAACGACGAGTCCGGTGTACGACGAGACCTTCACATTCTACGGAATCAGCCACAACCAACTCCAAGGCGTCACTCTGCATTTCGTCATCCTCAGCTTCGACCGTTTCTCACGTGATGACATCATTGGTGAGGTCGTCTGCCCGCTGAGTGGAGTGGACCTAAACAAGAGTGAAGTGTGCCTCAATAAGGAAATACAAGCAAGACAATACAAGGTAAGATCACGTCTCTTATCATTGCATAAGATTTCAGAAGGGCAACATTTTGTGGATGATAGTAGGTCCACTTGATTAAAGGACCACGATATTGCCACTTTTTCTGGACAGCCGGAGCCACCGCGCCACTCTCCAACCCAGGGACTAACTACACTGTCGGCGAATTGGCCCGACATTTGCTACGTACATTTTGTAATGCATTTTTGTAGTTCGTCTTACTGCCGCTAGGTGGCTCCCTCTACGTCGGCAGTCAAATAACGCATTTGAGATCCAATACCGTGCTCCTTTAAAGTATCAAAAGAATAAAACTCTTAAGTCTAAGTGTGACACTTATCCTTTGTTCAACACAAAAGATAAGTATCACACTTTGACTTAAGTACATGTACATGTATGTTTATGAATGTGGACCCTGAAGATTGACTGAGCAGTAAAAACCGTTTGCACCGCTGCATGAGCCGGATTTTCCATCTCGTGGCGGCCGACGTAACCTTTGACCTTTAGGCAGCTTCGTTTATGCATACTTGACAAGACTGTGAGTCAAATTTATCAATTCGAATGATCTAAATTATCAATTAGGCATTGAGATTGTTGCCACACATAAAAGAATGAGTTGACCATAGTACCTTACGTGATGAAGGGTTAGTCCCGCTATGACAGCGCGTTGAACTTCTCAAGTGAGGAAAAGGATGACGGCCATTTTTGTCAGCTGAGGTTTCGTCATGGTATCAGTCTGACATAGGTGTTGCCACTGGCTGAGCTAGACAGGACACCAGATCTTATCACGTTGGTTCCAGATTCCACCGCCAGGGGAGGGATACTGAGGCATACCTCTTTCATACAGTGGCACTTTAAAAATGAATAAGAAAAAGAGAAGCAATCGATTATGTAACAATAACAGCCGTATCTTTTTTATCAAACTGCCCTCCTGCAAAGTTTCGAATTTCAGTTTGGCCTCGCAATGTCACCAATGA
>NMRB01000385.1:159260-180022 GCA_002633025.1 Notospermus geniculatus | reverse complement strand
AAAAAAATAACGTTGTCGTAAAGTTAACGTTTATCGTTTGATTTCTTAAACTCCCTATAATCTGCACAGTACCGTTGAATTTACGTATACTTGGTCATCTCCTGGTTGTACGATTTTAGAAAAAAGGAACGTACAATATTTACGAGGTGGCGATTTCACACTTAAACCATATGGAAATACTGAGCAGGTTCTTGGTTGCGTAACCAAAACCCGCTGCATTCAGAACGAGGCTAATGCAAATTCATTTGAAACATATGCACGAGATACCAAGGTAGTCGGGAGGTTTAGAAATCAAGCGATAAACGTAAACTTTACGACAGCGTTATTTTTCATATCACACATTAACCAGAGTTTATATTGCAATTTCGGTACAAAAATAACGTTTACTTTTATCAATTGATTTTTAAACCCCCCTATTTTAGAATAGCTCGCTATACGTACTGTAAGGTACTGGTGTCCTCTTCATTCTGAGTCTATAACCTCGTAGACGTAGTATCCGATTCCGAACGCCTTTGGGGGGAATAGATCAGGACCGAGATGTCACTTTCATTTTAATCATAGTTTTAACCACTAGTGACACCTATTGAGGCAGTGGGCTAGATCGATAAGATAGATAATCTGTTTATTTGACCATAGCCAGAATGAATTGTGCAATGTATATACAAATATTATAACATAAAGATAAACACTTAAATGAACTGAATATAGGAAATACTAAAAGAGAAGACGTAGTAAATAAATTTACATAAATAGGCTGGTCGGGAGACCTTAGCAAAGGCCCGAAGACCGGTGTAGTAGAATGTCATGTACCCCGATATGAAATGCCCCCAACAAAGGATTCTGACGGAATAAGCGGCAGCTACAATAGGCCGGACACTAACAGACAGGAACTTCTATCACGAGATGTCCCCTGTACAATAGAAGCGGACATCTGGTATCGGGAACATTAGATTTCATTACACCTGTAACGCACAGGCCACCGAGAACGTAAAAAAATATTGAGAGATCATCTGGGACCTCCGTTCGGTAAATATCACCATAGTCTATATCCATCCCGAGATATCCATCAACTACTCATCTCGGCCTGGAAGCAAGGCGAAACTCCTAAACACTCAGTCCTGTGGAAGCTGCATGCTGATGATACGATTTTCGCTTCAGACTGAGTGCCCGAGCATGTTAATGCTAAACCTGAACTGCTGACATTTCCAAGAGGGCATAATTATTCCGACTCGACCGTTCATCCATCATGAATGGCTGCCGGCCACGATTTCCATGCAGCGCATGGTTTCCCCATCATGAAGTGGTCTTTGACAAGAAACGGTGCTTGGTTGTTTACCCAGTCCGTTCAGACAGTTTATTCCAAACGTTCTGAGCTGCAGTTAGCGAGTTCCTTTTTTGCAAGAGTGGGACATCCTTTTATTGCCAATACGAGGATCCGTAATTATACCAAAAATTCCCATGAAGGAATTTTTGGTAATAATAGATCTACATGTACCCACCAATTGAAGAAATTACTACTACATGTACATGTATACAGCATTCGCTTTTTAAAATGACCCATATAACCTCTCCTCTCCAAACCCCATTGGTCACACGATACAACATAGGACATCCGACAGCATACAACATCGGTGTTTGGCTTTGTTGTGTTGTTTCGTCTGGACAGGCTCTTTCAACAGTCTCCAACAGCACCAACCTGTTGGATGAAGAATAAACATGCTTTCTTTTTCAACAACACCCAACATGAGTGTGTGATGTTGGATAGTGTGGACGGCCTCATCCAACAAGATCGAACTTGGACCAACATCAAAGTTGGATGTTGTTGTAAACCTGAAGTTGTAGACTCCCATTTAGGCCGCACAGCCTCTGTGAAGGCTTTGGCTATATCAGGTTACCGTCTATTTCAGCTAACAGATACCGGTATTCTAAAAACATAGGTAGGCGTATTTTCACCATTGACTTCTTTTTCAGATTCGAAGCCAAGGCCGAGGAGAGCTATTGGTATCTGTTTGCTACCAGCCCGCTGCCAACCGACTGACTGTAGTTGTACTAAAGGCCAGGAACCTTCCAAAAATGGACATTACAGGTTTATCTGGTAAGAACTAGTCTTAAGGGAACGAAATGAAAAAAATGCCCCAAATCACTGCAAACAGGACTGGCAGTGCACAGAAATATGTAAATCTGTGTCCCCCTAAAATTTACTTTCTTCACTTAAGGGAACGAAATGAAAAAAAAATGCCCCAAATCACTGCAAACAGGACTGGCAGTGCACGGAAAGATGTAAATCTGTGTCTCCCTAAAATTTACTTTCTTCACTTAAAAGCTATAAAGAGAACAAAAGATAAAAAAGAAGAAATATACTCGTCGGTTTCTGAGGGCATTTACGGGCCATCCTAAATCGATGTTCACAACATTACCATCGTTGAATCATATTAAGTGTTTAAAAAATATTTTATTTTTTCATCGACATTGACAGGAAAACATACAAAGATGCGTTTTTCTGCACATTGTCCTTATATCAAACGTTTCTTTGTCCCCTGTGGATTTTCAATACAGAAGCAATTGGATTTTTTTTCTACGTACACGGCTATTTGCAGGCTAATGAACTCCCTTTTGCTTAGTTAGTATCGACGATCCATTAAAAGCAACTATTTATATCAATCGAGATCCCTGTCTATGTATTATTTTTTTCTCTCCTTACTTCTTGCCAGACTAGCGTATCGAATTTCAATTAAAGGGGCACGATATTGCCACTTTTTGTCGACAGCTGGCGCCACCGGTGGTGATTGCGCCCAATCTGAAGAGGTCGCCACCATCGTTCCTTGGCTAAGACCTCTGAAAAGGGCTGGAACCCAGCACAAGATTCTTGTGCTCATCGGTTTTACAAATTATTTGACAAAGTAATCATACCGAAAATTAGAATTTGTTCCAGTATTTGTAAATAAAATACTACCATTTTAACATTCCGTTGGCGAATAAATATTTTAATTAAGGAATAAAGGACGAACTCTTTCGAATCCCTACGCAATTGGTTGTGCAACGGTCAAAAATTCATCCGCCGTCAGCAATGCATTTGCACTGCGCAAAAGTAGTACCGGTCTAGCCCCTTTAAAGATAACATATCATGGGTATTTTCACGGGCCACGAAAATCATTGTTTATTTACATTTTGTTTGTGTCCAGTCTTTCTTTGTCTTATGTAATGAGTAATTTGTTGATGGCGTGCCCCTCCAAAAATTCTTCTAATACCGAAAGTATTCAATTTGGGGTGGGGTGGGATGTCTCAAAAGTCAAAAATAACATAATGTATACATCCATGTTTACATGTACATTGAATGTAAACAATGAAGTCATGGTACATTATCTTTAAAAGCTCAACTGAAACCTTTACCTTGCAGATCCATACGTTAAAATATATCTGCTGTACAACGGTCAGAGAATTGCCAAGAAGAAAACCCACGTGAAAAAACGCACGCTGAATCCCGTTTTCAACGAATCGTTTGTGTTCGAGGTTCCCTACAACGAAGGCCTACAAAACATCAGCTTGGAATTCCTGGTTCTCGACTGGGATCGAGTGGCTAAAAACGAAGTGATAGGTAGGATGGAAATCGGTTTGAACAAAGAAGGCTTAGAGAAGGAACATTGGAATGAGGTGATGAACTGTCCACGGAAACAGATCGCGGAGTGGCACAAGATGAGAGAGTAAATTAGCTGATATGAGGGCATTACGAAGCTATAACTTGACGGTTTGTGATTAGGCCTATGTCAGATATTCGGCTGAATGATTTATAGCCGGAGATATAGTCAGTGCAGTCTCACAAGATGTCAACAGAAGGTAGCAATGAGGTACGAATGGGTGACCGGTTCACCGAGATACTTGTCACCGTGCTTGGCATATGTACCGTAGGCTAGTGAACACGGTTGAAAGACGATACCAAAATGCATGACGGTGTCCTGAGAACTGAGTATTAGTATGTGGTAATTTCGTAAGTAAAAAAAAAGTCCCACATGTGAAAAAATTTCCACGTGTGAAACAATCCCATGGAAATTTCACATGTGGTCAATGAAAATTAACACATGGGAATCTGGAAATCACATGTGGGAAAATAAAATTCACATGCAAAGGTTTTTACATATGTGAAGAGCCGT
This sequence comes from Notospermus geniculatus, assembly GCA_002633025.1. Lineage (NCBI taxonomy): Eukaryota > Metazoa > Nemertea > Pilidiophora > Heteronemertea > Lineidae > Notospermus > Notospermus geniculatus. The sequence continues at coordinate 175,874 of NMRB01000385.1, read as the reverse complement.
TTCACATATGGGAATAGTCATTTCACATATGTGAAAAAAAAAATCACGTGTGGGACTTTTTCGTAAGGGGACTGTTTAAATATATCTATTTGAATGGTCTAAGTACCAATTAGGCATGGAGAATATTGCTACACATAAAAGAATAAGTTGAAGCATGTTACCTTACCTGATGAAGGGTTAGTCACGCTATAACAGCACGTTGAACTTCTCAAGTGATGAAAGTATGGCGGCCATTTTTGTTTCGATGTAGTATCAGTCCAGTCTCGGTGTTACCACTGGCTATAAGCCCTATATAGGTTGGACAGGACACCAGTCTTATCAAGGTGGGGAGGAGAAAGAGTCACGTCATGCATACTGTGGGGCTAACACGAATAAAAGTCATTTGGGATGTCAACAGAATCGGCATTGGACGATGATATTTCGGAGATTTGGCTATAAACGATGGATTGGCCTAACCGTTATGAATGTCTACATTGCATGTGTTCAGAGATGTTTCAAGACCACGGTGCGACTGCACTGACCATAGTCTCCATTGACTGCCTTCCTGTGATAGAGTTACTGGTTGGTGGTCTACATAATAACATGTATACCTCCCATAACACGATAATATTGCATTTAGCACGCCACCTTTATTCACTCCTCTTCGTTTGAATGTGATGCGTGTGATGGTGATGTGTCGTGACAACGTGAAAATAGATAAAGTACTGACTTTCATGTATAAGTTGTCTTGTGATTGTAAATAACGTTCATGGTGTGGCGTCTACGCGTCTTATCCATTAAACAAGATAATAAAAATATCAATCAAGCAAACAGTAAAAAAGTCGTGTTCCCCTACACAGTGAACACCGAAAATCAGAGTGCTTCTAAAGCGGGTGATCCACTGTCGCGATTTTGGCTTGAGACGGGGTTGCGTTCCCTTGCGGTTACCTTATAAGGACTTCCGATTGCAATATAAGGCGATCGCAAGGGACCGCAACCCCGTCTCAAGCCCAAATCGCGACAGTGGATTCGCCGCTTAAGTGAAAATCTGTTTTCAGTGTTGGTGTTACACCGGAATGAACACTGAAAATCGGTGTTCCGCTCTCTGAACCCTAATTTTCGGTGTTCATCGTGTGAGTGGAACACCACTTTTTACTGTGCAGTGTACATGTATATGATACTTGTAGAAATAGCTTATATCACAAGACCATAATGATAAGTGGTTTAACCTGTGTCCCACCATCAAATAAAAAAAACAGTTTTTGCCCGCCGTGTAAGCTATGTACGTACATTATATACACAGAAGGATGGACTGCAGCGGTGTAATATTTTAATGAATTCCCCGTCTGAGGTTGCCTCCCTAAAGGCCAATTCATACTTCTCCGTTTTGGGCTTTGCGCTTGTCCGTTCCCTATGTTTATGTGTGGTACCAATAATAAAAATTACTTTTCCTACCACGCACTCACATAGGAAACGGACGCGCGCAAAGTATGATTCAACATTTACACTAGTAACATTCTGACGACGGCTAGGGCTTGCCTCTCATTCCGCGCACGTGATTTTTCCGAAAAGAGCTTGAATGGTAAACTTCGAGAAGAATGAAATTTGTCGATGCACATTATAAACAAGTGTGTATAGGTTGTAGTTTTCGTTCGGGGACAAGCATTTACCTAATTAAAGAACGTATACTTAATTGACCTGTAAATACATTTACCCCCGAATCGAAATAATACATTGTGATATTTTGTCATTCATTGTGTGACGTTCACTGCATTGAGATATTTAGAATCTGCGATTTTGTAACCCACCGGTTATTTTTTTTTTTTTTACTTTTTCAATTGGTCCCAGTGGGAAATACTCAAAGTGCACCATTTTTCCTGTTACTCCGGTGCATCTATCTGTTTATTTAATATATTTTACATGTTTTCATTATTGAAATCTTAGAGCAACAATTCGGTGATTGCTGGTAACTGCAAAGCCAGAGAACAAATTCTATAATTGTCAAGGATTCCCAACGATTTTATTATCCCATCGGCGCGGCTTCTTTTTATGATACTACTGTGACGAGAACAATTCAATTTTTACGATAGTGAGGAACAATTCAAGAATCGGATTACCCAGACCTGATGATGGAAAAATACTTTTTCTTAAATTTTCTTATTGTGGAGCCTCATCCGGCCACACCACTCACCGCTGGTCATACTGAGACTGTCTATTGTGTTTTATTGCGGATGTAAAAAAACGATAGATTTACATGTAACACCCATCGTTGCAATAATATTGCAGTAGGCAATATTATTGTTTAAGAAATGGAAAATGTTCTTCAGTCTATTGTTCTATGTAGAATTCGTAGTAAAGTACGGATCCTGATGATCGTTCTAACACCTATTGATTGGTTTTTTGCTTTGCAAAGGCGATATCTGCCGGTAATGCCTTGAACAAAATCTTTAGGTAAGTTAGTCAGCACGTGCAACGTGCCGAAAAAGAGTGGGCTATCCAGTACAAACTTCTATTTGTCATATTATGACAATGCACTGTCTGTATCCTTTAGCCACCTTTTCAACTTGATTATTTGCCCATCTATTCTATACATGTACTTTATAGTTACACTTTTTTTATAGATAAGGCCTAAATATGTATTGTGAGAAATGCCAAGGAAATATTTCTTTTCCACGACGGAATATCTCACAACATCCATTCAAAAGCGTAGGACAATTTTTTTCCAATTTTCATGTATCAAGGCAATCATAAACAGTGTGCTTTTAAAACTTTATTTGCTCATTATTTTGAAAGGACTGTTTGTTAGAAACATGATGTAAATGTGCACTGAAGATCTTCGTATCCGACTGATTTGGTAAATTGTGAGCACATCCAGTACATGTACATATGTACTACACGTTTGTGTTCGGCCTACCTCTGTCCAGCACTCGACGTTGTTCTCCGAGGCATATGATTTTTAACACTTCATAGGCCTACACTCATGATGTATCTAAAGCTATAGGAATCCACTGCTGATTTTCAACCTGATTCTGCTTTGCGACTTGCTAGTGCTACCTACGATTGAATACGACCGCAAGGAACTGATACCGGTCGCCGACCCGTTGCCGACCTGAAATTGATCACATTTCGCCAGTGGTGGAAGTCGCTATACACATGTAGCTACATGTAGTCCACTGCGGCGGTCGAGTTTCCAGTTGCAACGCAACCCAGTTGCAAAGCACGTCGCGAAGCAAAATCAGGTTGAAAATCACAGGTGGATTCTGTAGGCCTACTTTCTTTTAACACTCCCCAAGTAATTTCACTAAAGCGTACTCAAATTGTAGGCCAAGGCCTAAAGCCGGTGACAGACTAGCGCGTAAGCGGCGCGTCCTGCAGGCGTTCCGCCAATCAGGTTCTTCGGTAGGTGTTTCGGTCCGTGTTACCGCCTACCTGATTGGTTGAACGCTTCTCGACGTGTTGCTTACGCACCAGTCTGTCACTGCCTTTAGGCCTACATGTACTTCAGNCCTATCATTTCAAAAAATCTTCGAAATAAAACGTAAGCTGTGAGTTGCTGCTGATCACTGTCACGAGTCGCCTGCTCCTTTAAAAATGGCCTCCGGTCGGAACCAATGCAGTCAGCGGCCTGCTGCTTATACATGTACTAGTGTCCCACTGGCGAATTTTGGCCTGCGACAAGGGACGAATGAAAAAATCGTAGCTCCTCGTAACAGTTCTTAGACTGTCGTGTATGTTCGCAGTGATTCTCTGGTTAGCAGAAAATTTTTCAAAACGTTCAAAATTTGCCCGCGACAAAATTTTAGTTGAAGTTACCTCGTATAGTCGCACTCGTGTCGCACATGATCGTAGCAATTCGTACAGAATCGTAGGTCTTGGTTATGGAAGAATAATCTACGAAAGTCTGCGACTAGCTACGCGATGTGCGAGCGTCTAACTAGTGTCTACGACCACCCAAGACTAACTTCGTCTATCCCTGCGAGTGTTCGACCAATCAGCCGATATATATCTCAGATGGGACATGGCCGAATATTCTACAAACCTGTTTCTCTTGTCTTCGTGTTCGTTAATTATGAATCTATATCCAGTCTGTGCCACGTGCAACATCTATTTAACGGCTTCGTCCTGCAACTGTACACTTGAGGCGGAATGTTGGACATGTTTCGTGCGTCGAGGTATGGGTGAAAATCGTGTTCGTCGAATGCAATGCAGTGTCACTGCATGCGCAGTTGAAACGCCCTACAATGTATGACCTTCGCGATTTCATGGTCACGACTGAATGGCGGTGCATGCCCAGCACTAGAGAGCTTTCGCAACCGTCCGGTTAGGCCCAACGACCACGTTTATCTATTGTTCGGGTAGACTCGCACAATAGGTAAACGTCGTCGTAGGGCCTAACCGGGCGGTCGCGAAAGTCCTCTATTGATTCGAGGACCCTGTAGACGGCTATTTCATTCATGATGTAATTAACTGGCTGTGCAGTGTATAATAATGTTGTTAGAGTAGCCATTTTTCATGGAAGAATAGGCCTGGATGGGGTTCTTGATGTAGGCCAGGGACTCTATTCACAAAGTCCCCGTAACTTACCCTTTGTCAGGTGGCAGTGAACTAAGTTTCCTGGAAATGGACAATAGTTTACGCACTCCGTAAAGTTACGAGAGCTTCGTGAATAAGCTCCCTGATACCATGAAGGCAATGAGGGTCTTGTGTGATTAACCTAAATCTTTGCAGAAGATACAGTCTGATGGAAAAGTGATATCTATTATTTATGTTTATCATATTATATTTGAAAATCTGTTGGGAAATACGAAAGTCCAAATATCTATATACAAGTTATTATGAGTTGAATTGCGAAAGGGGTGTATGGAATCGTTGTATGATGCTGACAACTTGTTAAGAGGCTTCCGTTACATAGCAGTATACGGTATACGAAAACGCCGGTTAACAATGGCTTCACGGTGGTGAATCCTCGGAATGCCTTTGTTAGGCTTCCTCTACATTGAAGTATACGGTATACGAAAACGCCGGTTAACAATGGCTTCACGGTTGTGAATCCTCGGAAAGCCTTTGTTAACCGGCGTTTTCGTATACCGTATACTTCTATGTAATAGGGGCCTTAACCGGCGTTTTCGTATACCGTATACTTCTATGTAACGGAAGCCTAATGAAAGAAATGTTTTGTTCACTCAAGCTACCTAGTCGGCCATAGTTATGAAATGCATTTTCGGTGTCACAAGTATATGACCATGAAAAGTGAGGTTTCGCAAATCTGACGAAACACGAAGTACGAAATACGAAATTGGACTTCATTTCCATGACGTAATGTATTTCAGGAGATAATTGGTACCACAAATATCGCCTGCTGCAAGAGCGTCTTTTGTGGTACCAACCATCTCCAGAAATTCATTACCGGTACGTCATGGAAATAAAGTTGAATTTCGCATTTGTACTTCGTGTTTCGTCAGATTTGCGAAACCTCCCTAATATTGGAGTTATCTGGACAGGCAAATTTTCTGATTGCATGATTCATATAGGATCTTCGAAAAATTGGTAAAGGTTATGATACCAGTAGAATGAAAAATAGTGCGTCCTTGAACATGTAGGTACTTCTACATGTAATAAAAAGGCTTAATTTTGCCAAGGAAAGCATGGCAGTTTGTGATTTGGGCTCAAACTACATGTATTCTATTCTTAGTTGGAACTTTGGAACATCTTAGGAACTCTTCAAAACTCTATTCTACTCGTCTAGTACCACGCCTCCTTGCATCGTTGTTCACCTGCTTTTATCCTTTAATGCATTAGAAAAAGTACGTTTGACATCAGCCAGAAGTGGCCGTTCCCACGTCATAGAGACCTTCATCCAATTTAAGGTTTCGCTGTGTTTCCAAACAGTAGGAAGTGCGTTAGGCTGCAATCGCATAGAGCTACACGCTACACGGACACGCCGGTTAACAATGGCTTCACGGTCGCGAGCCCATCGTGAAGCCATTGTTAACCGGCATGCCCATGTAGCGTGTAGCTCTATGTGATTGCAGCCTTACAACACTCAAGTGGATGAAGGTCATGAAGTGAATTCTTCCCCAAAATGAAAATGGCGCTAGCCTCATGCTCGAATTCAAAACGGTTACGCGATCATGGTTGCTTTTTGTTGGCCAATCAAAGTGAAGTTCGGTGATGGATTGAGCAAAAATACGATTCAGACTCTGACAATGAGAAGCGTCGCCAAGGTGACGGTCGATGAACGACGTGTAAGCGGCGGTATTTATGGGAAATTTCCGAATGGACACTTCTTCTGATGTCATCTCGAGCAGTTTTGCTTGAATTGTTGAACAATTGTTGATGTGTGTACATATACGGTGGAGTCAGATGCAGGATCATTCCAGATGTAATAAAGAAAGGTTATATAAAAAAATTCATTCTTTTTTCCTATGTATTTGGCTCTGAGCAGAAAACTTAAATCGCGTGCAGCTCAAGTTCATAAATGTATGGACCTTTCCAACAACGATGGCGGCCCTAACAGTTCTCACCATATGACGTCAGAGGCTTAGTGCTGAAAACTAGGTCTTGATTCTTTAAAATACGTATCAGCCAAGCATTTTTGGGACATTCACGAGGCTATGAGACTACCTGCATTCTCTTAAAGACATGCGAAAGACATGCGAAAAATATTGCCCGGCGGGCACTACAAATGTAGTTGTCTTTGTTTTGATTAGCGCACAGCGCCGTCTGTTAATACGCGGTGACACTACGCTACAGCACAGGCCCCTGGAGAGCTATCAGTGAGTTTAAAACACGTATCTAACCAAACGTATCTAAACAAGCACAGCATTGAACGTCCCCCGTCGCCCCGGGTGCAAGTTCGACGGGCCTGTATTTTGAAGATTCCGTTCAGTATTAATGGCACAATCACAGTTTATATGATTCGGCTTTTTGGCCCCCTGGTGGCAAAGTGGGAAATCAGATTTGGTCGATTCTTTGACGCGACACACCGTTGNAATTGAAAACCCGTACGGTATGTTATGTACCCTTGCTAGATGAGCCTACCATAAAAATTTCGTGAAATTCCATTCAGTATTAAAGGCGTAATCGAAGTTTTTGTGGTTTGGCTTTCGGCCCCCTGGTGGCAAAGTGGAGAATCGGATTTGGCCGATTCTTTCACGCGACACACCTTTGGCCCGTGATACATCCCTCCACCAAATATGAATCCAAAATCTTTAGTCGTTCTTAAGTTATAGAGCGGAAGGGACTAGTAGCGGCGAGCGGCGAGCGCCGAGCGCCGAGCGGCGAGCACCGAGCGGCGAGCGGCGAGCGGCAGAGGCGCACGGACGGCCGGTATTTTCAAGTCCCCCTCCGAGGGCTCCGGGGGACAAAAACACAACATGTATCTAAAAACATCTAAAAACACACCACGAGCTCACAAATTCGTGAGCTCGGGGTGTGTTTTTTACAAACTAGTGTTTTTGGTTAGATACGTGTTCTAAACTCACTGATAGCTCTCCAGGGGCCTGTGCTGTAGCGTAGTGTCACCGCGTATTAACAGACGGCGCTGTGCGCTGATCAAAACAAATACAACTAGTGCCCGCCGGGCAATATTTTTCGCATGTCTCCCCTTAACACTTTGAAAACACCGTGAAATTCTATACACAGAAGGGGCTTTAAATTTTGCACGATGCCACCAAATGCATCACCACCCGCGTCAAAGACTGACTACGATAATGTGAATATCAGGGGTCAGGATCGAAATCGAATTACCGGTACGTCTTGAACGATTATTATCGAAACCTACAAAATGAGATTTTCAGACAACGTCTTGATCTTCGAGTGATGCCCCGAAGGAAATGCGTGCACAATAACATTTGTTATCATATCGATTCATAAATGGATGTGGCCTCCCAACCCTTGCGAACCACTTAATTGATCACAGTATACTGACGAGATGGATCGATGACTGGTGGCAGAAATCTAGTAAATCCTCCGCATGCCGAAATTCACACCGACATTGGCTCTTTATTCATCCACATGATGGATGTTGCCTTGCACCGTTGTTAAAGGGACCCTATAGGCAGTTAGCTTAGGCCCGTATCAGAGCGGTCACTTCATCACAGCTGGCGCTTGCAACTGGCAATCTACGGATTTTGGCTCAATAATGTCGATGTTTAGTGTATTTTACTTGCAATTAGCGTTTTCGTTTACTCACTCGGGCCTCCCCAGAGTAAATTTTTGAGCGCCTGAGGCGCATGCTCAATAAATCCCCATCCCGAACGCTGTTGGGCCTCATTCGAGTAAGTTCGCACCACGTGATCAGGCAAAATGATGGCCAGCGGCACTGGCGCACCAGCAGACGACATGGACCACCAGAAGACGAAAGTCCGCCCTGGTAGCCACTTTATCCGCAATATCTGTATCTATAGTTGCATGCTGACCATTATTTTGCGTATAAATGGCGGATTCGGCATGTTCGACGCCATTTTGTTGAAAGGTATGCTGGGACACTTCCCCAACCAACAACCTCGGCGAGGTGGTTACTTTCGGCAGCCCCGACGAGAGGCGCCAGATCATGACGTCACACGGTAAATGAACGCTGTGGGTTTCACACGGGGGGGGGCACGGGTGAGTAAACCAGCACGCTAAATACATGTCAGAGCCCGATCGGTGTGTAATGAGCACATCAANCCGGAATTTGGTTTCTACGAAGATTTTGTGCGCATGCACTTATCTGGTGGGCAAACCAACGCAAACTGAACATTCGCCTTTTTATATTCTCGATAAGTAAAAAAAAACCGAAAAGTCGATTCTGCTACTTTTAGTAAAGTATATACATGTACATGTATTCTAATTGGAAACATCTTGAACACCAGTCTGGAATAAATAACCTCGGCAAAATAAATATCATATCTGAACACCAGTCTCCAGTCTGAGTAAATTAGGAACACATGACCTGTGCAAAATAGTATTATATCTATAACTAACATCGGCAAAATAGATATTATATCTGAACACCAGTCTCCAGTAAATTAGGAACACATAACCACTGCAAAATAGGTATTATATCTATAACTAACACCAAAGCACGACCATTTGAATGGCACACACAGATGGCTAATCAGACGATTAGGCCTACAGGATAGATGCGGGATAGCCTATCACCCGGTCTTATACAAACTATTTCATCTACATGTAACAACATTGTTCATACAGCCGCCGTTCCTCCTGCTGTACCAGTACGGTATACATAAATTGGCCTAACTTTCCAACAAAGATGGTGGCCCACTAATGCTCCCACAGGACATCGTGGCCATTTTGTCCAAGCATGATACCGGTACAACACCTCCAAACGCATCCTCTCAGACAATTATTTTACCAAAACATTTGTGCCCACGGCCCGCTGACCAGCTTTAAAGCGTGCCAGCGGCCATTGAATGGAGACCCTAGCCCACTGCCTCAATAGGTGTCGCTATATATAGTGGTTAAAACTATTGAAATGAAACTGACATCCCGGTCCTGATCAATTTCCTACACAAAAGGCGTCCATTGTATAGGACCGGGTTTCGGTGTGCTGCCCTCTATCGTAGCGAGGATCCCCATTGGTATAAAGCTTCTGACGTCATACGGCGAGAATTGTTCGACCGCCATCTTTGTTGGAAAGATTCATAGTCGATAGGGCCTTCCTCCAAGATAGGGCAAATAACGCGGCTTTGCACAGGAGGTATATCACGAGTCAGTTTTGACTAAATTTCCCTGGTTATGAACATAAAAATCATCTGAGAGCGTTTTAATCACTCCCAACGTCCAACAAAAATATATCACATTTGCATGAAGGGAGACAGTAGTCAGTTAAAAAGCGTATATGTAATCATAAATACTGCATTTTCGGGAAAATTCTAAAAGTGAGAATACTACTCAGTCAAGATGATATAAAAAATACATCATCTAAACTTTGTAAAAACACATACCAGTCCATATAAAAAACATGACATGATATGCGATATACTTCAGTAGATAACTTCACCTAATCGAAGTCTATAGAAATACAATCGCTACAGCTTCTTACACAGCCCCACGAATTATCAGAATAACAAAAACATTTACAAATATCTACATTAAAGGCTATGGATGCATGCATCAGGTATGCGGGCCAAATTTACGAAGGATATTTTAAGTTAAGAATTGCTCAGATCATATCAAAGACAGAAAAACACAGAAAACATGTTTAGATTTCAACATAAATATTTTTCGGTTTTTTTACAGAAACTTCTCCAAATTTAACCTGCTCCATTTGGCAAGTTTTTCGTCATCTCATTGATGACGTCATCATGACACGACGATACTGCGCAACACCTTCGATAAATTTACCTTCGATAAATTTGGTCCATAATGTTCTGCAACTATGTCATAAAACTATGTCTACTCATTGGTTCAAAGTGCTGGATCATGGATAAATTTGTAACGATCATCTTCGATCGTTACCAACAGATGGCTGGGAGGTTAGCCCTACCACAACCAATACATTTTCTAGTGTTCACTGTCATGTACATGTATTGGCACATGACACGCAATGTTCAGTAACCGCACCAGTCTTATTGGCTTCGTTAAAGTTGGGAGTCAACTCTCGCTGTCATGATTTCTCTCTCCCTCTCTTGTTTTTCTTCTGTGCTCATCGTGGGCTCACAATCTTCTTTTTTTCTTCATAATGATCCAGTAACTGTCTCCACATCTTGTCACACTTCAGGAGGTGTTTGTTGCCTGTTTAAAGAAAAGAAGTAGGCCTACGTTTTACAAATCAGTTGTGAGAAATCACCAAAGGAATATTGACCACACAGCAATGGGAGCACCATTTGATCACAGGATGACTTATAGGCCTACAGCAGACGTGACACCTATAGAGGCGCATTGTATAGACGTCTAGTACGGTTCACCCATCTGGTTCTCACCAGTCTATCTGTCCTGACGGTCATCTAGCCTGGTTCGAATCCACCACATTTCCCGTTTCTGAGGTGGTGACAGCCTCAGCCAATCATCGGGGCGCGAAGGAAAATCGACGCGCTAATCAAAATCCGTGTTACAAATTCGAACGTGAAGAGCAAAGAAAGTGTCCAACGGTGATTTGTTTCGCAAGTTCTGATTGGCTCGGAGGCGGGGTTTGATACCGGTCGCCGACCCGTTGCCGACCTGAAATTGATCACATTTCGCCAGTGGTGGAAGTCGCTATACACATGTAGCTACATGTAGTCCACTGCGGCGGTCGAGTTCCCAGTTGCAACGCAACCCAGTTGCAAAGCACGTCGCGAAGCAAAATCAGGTTGAAAATCACAGGTGGATTCTGTAGGCCTACTTTCTTTTAACACTCCCCAAGCAATTTCACTAAAGCGTACTCAAATTGTAGGCCAAGGCCTAAAGCCGGTGACAGACTAGCGCGTAAGCGGCGCGTCCTGCAGGCGTTCCGCCAATCAGGTTCTTCGGTAGGTGTTTCGGTCCGTGCTACCACCTACCTGATTGGTTGAACGCTTCCCGACGTGTTGCTGACGCACCAGTCTGTCACTGCCTTTAGGCCTACATGTACTTCAGTACTAAGCTGTTAGTATTATGTCATGAATTACTCAAATATATTTTCGTAATACAACATTGTACATGTATCTGTGTAAAGTTGTAAAGTTGGTTACCTGTATATAAATTCTGAGCACATATTTCTCAGTTGCTGTACCATTGTTATATGATAGGATTCGGCAGTGTCCTGTCTTAGATATATTTTGCGAAATCACGAGGCAGATGAAATTTCAGACCGGACTAGACGTTGCTTTCTGGCACTGGATGACATTAGACTTTTAGCAGGTTATCCATGTATGCAGATTTGCGTGTGCGTAGTCCGTTTACGGAAGGGAGCAATCACTGTTTTATGCTTCTAGTTGGATGGATTAGATGTTGACATTTGTAAAATATGGATGCGCCCCGCCGTAAATGGACTATACGCATAGGCTACGCGAATACCGGTACACACATAACCTGCTTTAGGCTAACGCAAGCTGTGAGTTGCTGCTGATCACTGTCACGAGTCGCCTGCTCCTTTAAAAATGGCCTCCGGTCGGAACCAATGCAGTCAGCGGCCTGCTGCTTATACATGTACTAGTGTCCCACTGGCGAATTTTGGCCTGCGACAAGGGACGAATGAAAAAATCGTAGCTGCTCGTAACAGTTCTCAGACTGTCGTGTATGTTCGCAGTGATTCTCTGGTTAGCAGAAAATTTTTCAAAACGTTCAAAATTTGCCCGCGACAAAATTTTAGTTGAAGTAAAGCCTAGGTCACAAATGCACCGGGCCCCGTACGATTTTCCGCACCCAGCGGCTTGCTGCGGATTTTAGCGTCTGAAACTCGAATCTGAGATGAATCATGCCGAAATCGCCTCAATAGGCTGGATCAAACTGGGCACCGTAGAAATTGGCCAAAATATCTGTTTTTACTCGCCGTACGGGCCCCGGAGTGGATATGTGACTGGGGTTTTACCTCGTATAGTCGCACTCGTGTCGCACATGATCGTAGCAATTCGCACAGAATCGTAGGTCTTGGTTATGGAAAAATAATCTACGAAGTCTGCGACTAGCTACGAGTAATGTGCGAGCGTCTAACGAGTGTCTACGACCACCCACGACTAACTTCGTCTATCCCTGCGAGTGTTCGACCAATCAGCCGATATATATCTCAGATGGGACATGGCCGAATATTCTACAAACCTGTTTCTCTTGTCTTCGTGTTCGTTAATTATGAATCTATATCCAGTCTGTGCCACGTGCAACATCTATTTAACGGCTTCGTCCTGCAACTGTACACTTGAGGCGGAATGTTGGACATGTTTCGTGCGTCGAGGTATGGGTGAAAATCGTGTTCGTCGAATGCAATGCAGTCTCACTGCATGCACAGTTGAAACGCCCTACAGTGTGTGACCTTCGCGATTTCATGGTCACGACTGAATGGCGGTGCATGCCCAGCACTGATTCGAGGACCCCGTAGACGGCTATTTCATTCATGATGTAATTAACTGGCTGTGCAATGTATAATAATGTTGTTAGACTAGCCACTTTTCATGGAAGAATAGGCCTGGATGGGGTTCTTGATGTAGGCCAGGGGCCATATGCATAAAACTACTTAAGTATGAAAATCCCAAGGGATTCCCTCAAACCACCACTAAAGTGTAAATCTTAACTTAAGGTTAAAATGTGCATTACAGCATTGCCTGCAGTCATGTTCATGTACATGCAGCCTACAGTTGAGAAACCTTCCTTAAGTATAACACTCAAGAAATTTGGAAAACCCCTTGAATACTGAAATTTCATTGGCTGACACCACAATTCCTGGAAATACTTTAGTTAAGGGTTGCCCTTAGCTGAGTATGCCCTTAGTTTGTTTTATGCATACACCTTAAGTATGGCACTTGGTAAAGTGAAATCCTTAGACTTTAAGGGTAAGTTTTACACTTAACTTAAGCAAGTTTTATGCATATGGCCCCAGGGACTCTATTCACAAAGCCCCCGTAACTTACCCTTTGTCAGGCTGGCAGTGAACTAAGTTTCCTGGAAATGGACAATAGTTTACGCACTCCGTAAAGTTACGAGAGCTTCGTGAATAAGGTCCCTGATACCATGAAGGCAATGAGGGTCATGTGTGATTAACCTAAATCTCCGCAGAAGATACAGTCTGATGGAAAAGTGATATCTATTATTTATGTTTATCATATTATATTTGAAAATCTGTTGGGAAATACGAAAGTCCAAATATCTATACAAGTTATTATGAGTTGAATTGCGAAAGGGGTGTATGGAATCGTTGTATGATGCTGACAACTTGTTAAGAGGCTTCCGTTACATTGAAGTATACGGTATACGAAAACGCCGGTTAACAATGGCTTCACGGTGGTGAATCCTCGGAATGCCTTTGTTAGGCTTCCTCTACATTGAAGTATACGGTATACGAAAACGCCGGTTAACAATGGCTTCACGGTTGTGAATCCTCGGAAAGCCTTTGTTAACCGGCATTTTCGTATACCGTATACTTCTATGTAATAGGGGCCTTAACCGGCGTTTTCGTACACCGTATACTTCTATATAACGGAAGCCTAATGAAAGAAATGTTTTGTTCACTCAAGCTACCTAGTTGGCCATAGTTTTGAAATGCATTTTCGGTGTCACAAGTATATGACCATGAAAAGTGAGGTTTCGCAAATCTGACGAAACGCGAAGTACGAAATACGAAATTGGACTTCATTTCCATGACGTAATGTATTTCAGGAGATGATTGGTACCACAAATATCGCCTGCTGCAAGAGCGTCTTTTGTGGTACCAACCATCTCCAGAAATTCATTACCTGTACGTCATGGAAATAAAGTTGAATTTCGCATTTGTACTTCGTGTTTCGTCAGATTTGCGAAACCTCCCTAATATTGGAGTTATCTGGACAGACAAATTTTCTGATTGCATGATTCATATAGGATCTTCGACAAATTGGTAAAGGTTATGATACCAGTAGAATGAAAAATAGTGCGTCGTTGAACATGTACGTATTTGTACATGTAATAAAAAGGCTTAATTTTGCCAAGGAAAGCATGGCAGTTTGTGATTTGGGCTCAAACTACATGTATTCTATTCTTAGTTGGAACTTTGGAACATCTTAGAAACTCTTCAAAAATCTATTCTACTCGTCTAGTACCACGCCTCCTTGCATCATTGTTCGCCTGCTTTTACCCTTTAATGCATTAGAAAAAGTACGTTTGACATCAGCCAGAAGTGGCCGTTCCCATGTTCCCTGTCTTAGAGACCTTCATCCAATTTAAAGCCTGCCGCACACTGGAGCTATTTGCTGAGGAAAAAGTCATTCGAGACCGTTTGTCCAGCAGATAGCTCGCGTGTGCGCGTATTTTCGGTGAGTTTTCTACCTCGCGAGGCAGAAAACTCACCGAAAAATACGCGCGCACAGCGAGCTATCTGCTGAGCAAACGGTTTCGAATGACTTTTTCCTCAGCAGATAGCTCCAGTGTGCGGCAGGCTTAAGGTTTCGCTACGTTTCCAAACAGTAGGAAGTGCGTTACAACGCTCAAGTGGATGAAGGTCATGAAGTGAATATTCTTCCCCTAAAATGAAAATGGCGCTAGCCTCGTGCTCGAATTCAAAACGGTTACGCGATCATGTTTGCTTTTTGTTGCCCAAGCAAAGTGCAGTTCGGTGATGGATTGAGCAAAAATACGACTTCAGACTCTGACAATGAGAAGCGTCGCCAAGGTGACGGTCGATGAACGACGTGTAAGTGACGGTATTTATGGGAAATTTCCGAATGGACACTTCTTCTGATGTCATCTCGAGCAGTTTTGCTTGAATTGTTGAACAATTGTTGATGTGTGTACATATACGGTGGAGTCAGATGCAGGATCATTCCAGATGTAATAAAGAAAGGTTATATAAAAAAATTCATTCTTTTTTCCTATGTATTTGGCTCTGAGCAGAAAACTTAAATCGCGTNATGCATCACCACCCGCGTCAAAGACTAACTACGATAATGTGAATATCAGGGATCAGGATCGAAATCGAATTACCGGTACGTCTTGAAGGGTTATTATCGAAACCTACAAAATGAGATTTTCAGACAGCGTCTTGATCTTCGAGTGATGCCCCGAAGGAAACGCGCGCACAATAACATTTGTTATCATATCGATTCATAAATGGATGTGGCCTCCCAACCCTTGCGAACCACTTAATTGATCACAGTATACTGACGAGATGGATCGATGACTGGTGGCAGAAATCTAGTAAATCCTCCGCATGCCGAAATTCACACCGACATTGGCTCTTTATTCATCCATATGATGGATGGTGCCTTGCACCGTTGTTAAAGGGACCCTATAGGCAGTTAGCTTAGGCCCGTATCAGAGTGGTCACTTCATCACAGGTGGCGCTGGCAACTGGCGATACGGATTTTGGCTCAATAATGTTGATGTTTAGTGTATTTTACTTGCAATTAGCGTTTTCGTTTACTCACTCGGGCCTCCCCGGAGTAAATCTTTGAGCGCCTGAGGCGCATGCTCAATAAATCCCCATCCCGAACGCTGTTGGGCCTCATTCGAGTAAGTTCGCACCACGTGATCAGGCAAAATGATGGCCGGCGGCACTGGCGCACCAGCAGACGACATGGACGAACAGAAGACGAAAGTCGCCCTGGTAGCCACTTTATCTACAGCCTGCCGCGCACTGGAGCTATCTGCTGAGCAAAAAGTCATTCGAGACCGTTTGCTCAGCAGATAGCTCGCGTGTGAGCGTAATTTCGGTGAGTTTTTTGCCTCGCGAGGCAGAAAGCTCGCGTGTGTGCGTATTTTTCGGTTAGTAAGCTATCTGCTGAGCAAACGGTCTCGAATGACTTTTTGCTCAGCAGATAGCTCCAGTGTGCGGCAGGCTTATAGTTGCATGCTGACCATTATTTTGCGTATAAATGGCAGATTCGGCATGTTCGACGCCATTTTGTCGAAAGATATGCTGGGATACTTCCCCAACTAACCACCTCGGCGAGGTGGTTATTTTGGCACCCCCGAGAGGCGCCAGATCATGACGTCACACGGTAAAAGAACGTTGTGGGTGTCACACGGGGGGGGGGGGCACGGGTG
>NMRB01000385.1:124181-146442 GCA_002633025.1 Notospermus geniculatus | reverse complement strand
CGTTATACATGTAGAATCATACACGACATATCCACATATCTTCCCAGGAGTTCCTTTCAGTAATTTTAAGGATATATAGGAGGGGACCTTGTCCTTCTGATTACTTGAGGGGCACCCTTGGGATAAATTCATAGCTCTTCAAAATTATGATATTTTTCACAAAAGCTTTGTCAATGACCTCTTCATCTACTGTGTATAATACACCGATATTAAATCTTTAATTTTACTTCAAAAGGAACGTTCATCCCCGAAGGGAGTAAGAAATAAAAGTGGAAAAAAGAAGTGGGAGATTTTGGAATTTTGCATGAATTTTTCAATTTCCTAAATTGGGAGAAATTTTTTCCCATTTTGAGAAATTTTCTTAAAATGACATGACATTTTGTCTGAATTTTTGGGTGTTATTTCTCAAAATGGGAAATTTTTTCACCAATTTGAGAAATTGAAAAATTCGTGCAAAATTCCCCACTTCTTATTTTCCACTTTTATTTCTCACTCCCTTCCAGGTATTGTCTCCAAAATCATGAGATGCCGTCAATAATTATCATAAGAGGAAGATGAGTATCAATAGAGTGCATTAATTAGTTTCCACAGCAACATGGAGATTTTCATCTAGATAAACTCGAGAATAGATCATTTTTGTGAAGTACAAAACATGTCACGAGATCGTGAAAGCCTTATCTCTGTGAAACACACCCGTCTCTGTCTGACAGGTGACTCTGGGGACAATATCCTAAGCATGGGGAAATGAAAATGAAAGAAATATGGCAAGACAAAACCAAAATGTGGATTTCTTAACGAGTTGGGTCAACTTGGAGATGTGTTCTGGAGAAAAACAGAACTTTTCTAACAAATATTTCCAATCAGGGACGAGAAAATGAGACAAATTCAGATCTGATTAAATCATTAAGCGATCAAAGCGTTCAATTCGATTAAAAAAATTGCATCGAGTTATTGGCTCATTGCAAGATTGGCAAAAAAGAGCACGGTGAAAAATTCCATGGCACGAACTCAGTGAAAGTAAATCTTCTGCTTGACAGGATGCAGGAATTTTTTTACACATCATCCAATTTATGAAAAAAATGTCCTTTGAGAAAAAAATTTCATTGGAACTCCTGCTGCAAATCACATGTCTACAATGTCCTGATCTGGTTTGGTACAGAAAGGCAAACAGGATGAGAAAACTTCATTCCCTTGATTTAAATTTGTTTCAAACTACTCAAGGTTTTCAAGGATGAAGCAAAAATTTCCCTGGATATTCACCACTTTTTGTATTCCGTCTTTTCTAAGATTATATGAGAAATAAGAGAAATAAAAAAAAAGAAGAAAGATAGCTAAAATATCTACCCAACCATCAGGAAATATATCCAGTCCATCAGTAAAATATATTTTTTGGCATTAACGGTATAAAAGATACAAGATCTTGACACTTTTAAGCACCACCTGAAATTCATTTTTAATTTCCACTGCCTATTTTTCCTTGTAAAACCAAGCATATCATTTCAAATATAGGCCCCACCGCTGCCCAAATTATGGGAGGGCCATGGTCGACATGCAGGAACAATATTCATATCTGGATGACCGCAAAATACCATTTCAACGGATGAACAAATGTCTGAAGGCTGGTTTTCACTGAAGAAACCAGGGCCGATATTCATAAAACCTCAATAGGTTAGTTGGTTGCTAAATGTGTACATTGGCCTGTACAAACTGGGCACTTTAGCAGGTAACTAAGCCTAGCAAGAATATAAATATGGGCCCAGGGCCCATATTCATCATAAAACTACTTAAGTCTAAGTGTGACACTTATCCTTTGTTCAACACAAAAGATAAGTATCACACTTTGACTTGTTTATGAATGGGGGACTCGGTATGTTTGTGAATATGGACCCTGGGCCCATATTCATAAAACTACTTAAGCCTAAGTGTGACACTTATCCTTTGTTCAACACAAAACATAAGTATCACACTTTGACTTAAGTATGTTTATGAATATGGACCCTAGATTTTAAACCCTTAGACATAAGGCTACACTGTAACCCATGGAATTAATAAACAGGAAAACATCAGGTCTGAGGCCATACTGTACAACTGAATATTTAGTAAAACACTCGGCTTCAATTATNGAACGTTATTGGTTCTTTCTGACCGGAGGGACCAGGCCAGAACTCGGCCAAGTTGGAGGGCTGGCGCTGGACTGGAAACCCTGGTTCAAGTTTACCATCATAGAATTGCTTCGAAGGGAATTCAGCAATGGCGACGTGCTGTAAAGACATTTGAACAATGGCTAGTATTCATAAAAGCTAGCAAATGATTTTACTTAAGATTTGCACAGCAATGTCCAATGTAAATGTACTGCCAAACTTGAAGTAAAAGCATTTGCTATCTTTTATGAATATCAGCCAATATGCCTACATTGTAACTACTAAAATTTACAAAATCACCACACCAACTGACCAACTAGGCTTCTAAACTTGCATCAAGTCAAGTGTAGTTGTCAATTTAGCCTAAACAATCGGCATTGGCGAGCGGGCAAGGTATTCTCATATTTTCTTAATCAGTTTTCAGTTTCAAGCTCAACTTTTTAACAGGAAGTGAGCTATCAAGAAACAGATAACGTACCATTCTGTATTGTGTGGTCAACATCAGAGCCAACTCGGAGTACCTCTCAAAAAGTGATCTGTCAAGACCCAATTGTTTGGCAATGTCGTTTTGAATGATTGGACGAAGTTGCTTGTGATCTCCAATCAAGACGACTTGGGTCGGTTTGGCAGAAACAATCGGGACCATGCTCTCCGGTTCCTGGCACATCCCACACTCATCAATTATGACCTGGGGAAGAAAGAGTAGAGAATTTGTTTTTTTCTAAGACCATCCTCACTTTTTAGTCGACCTTCAGGAGTGAAAAGCGCCATCAAAAGCCAAGCGCGAAAGTTGAGCCGACGTCGTCGACACCGACACGTCACACTGCACGCCACGCGTATCTATATGATAATGCTGGAAGTCGGCTCAATAAAGTCACACTTAGAAGCTTTGTTTTTGCCTCGAAATTCGGCATGGTAATAGAGGATACCATATCCTGATGCAACGGGTGGTTTAATTTGCGAAGAGGATTATCGTTCGATTATTTTCAAAATTCTCCCTACTGCATCCCTTGGGTGCACCTATTCCACCAGGGCCGTGCATTCCAACCTCGGCCAAACTCACATTGCCGATCGCCACGGATACTTGCTAGTGATTTCTAAAATTCTCCAGTCCACGAGGATTTACCTGGTTGATTGCGGATAATGGTGGTTCTTCACCCAAACCACCTTTTGCCATCTTCATCTTGTACGCAGAACTTGCAGTGCACGTACACAGAATAATTTCGGCTTTCTGCAGCACCTCAACCTGACAACTTTTCACCAACTTTTGGTACTCCTCTATCTCATCCAGTGTCACCTGGTAAGGTTTTTCCCTGAAGCGTTTGTCGAACGCCAGAATCTTTTGTGCATCATCGCTTTTGTTCTGGCGGATTATGTGATGTAAGGCGATGTCTCTGTGCTCCATAACGACAGAATTTTCATAGTTATTTGTCGTCCTCCTTCTTGGTGACACTGGTTCATAGGGTAATGGGAATTCCTTGCGTTCAATAAGTTCGCTGTAGACTCGTACTATTATGGGTCGTGCGCCTTTCAGCTGTTTCAGGTACCCTGAAAAACACGCGGAGTATGATTAGTTTCTTTGTCGCAGGCTTGATATTTTGACTTTCAGGGTGCCAACATGCTGGATGGGATTCAATCATGTCAATGTGTAGATAGTGCTGAACCCACCGTCAAACGCTGACCACTTAAGGCTGGTTTACACTAGGTTGCACCAGGTTGCAAGTTGCTGCAACCTGCAACTTGTTGCAGTCTACCTGTGACGTTTACACATTGCAACATCCAGCGTGAATCGAGTGGCAACAAGTTGCATGTCCATTTACACATGCAACTTTGATGAAACTTTTTGGTGTCATCAGGTTGTTGCAAATGAAAAGTTGCATATGAAAAGTTGCATGTGTAAATCGCCCTTTAGGCCTATCTATTGCCCGAGGTGTTGCCGTGTGACAGACAAAAAAATGTACAGACAGATCGAAGGCATGGCGTCAAGACTATAACCCTGTTATTTACCTGCAACAACATCAACCGATTTGTTCGAAGGCCCGCAGTACAGCACTTGCCCAATGGGCGCCTTTTTCTTCATTCCACTGAGATCCCCAAGGCTCTTATTCACCAAACTAAACAAGTAGGCAATGTGTGCACCTGTCGCTGTTTTGCCTGTAATACATGATTTGAAACATAGATGGCGATAAATAAAGGAATTGGCATTAGGAATATGTTCTTCGATGTTGAGGGCCTTCCAAATTCGAAGTACCCAAAGCTATCGATGATTTATTGATTGTTAGCTCACCAGTGCCAGGGGGCCCTTGGATGAGCGTGAACGATTGAGTGAGTGCACTTCGGATAGCCTTTCTCTGTCCTTGGTTTGGATTTTTTAAACCAGGCATTCCATCCATCTTGGTCGAGCAAATTTCCGTAATAATCTTCTCGTTTGCGTATGCTGTAATGAGTTAATATGTAAATCAGGAATTCTGGCGAAATATCTCGATCAAGAGTTGCCCTTTCCAATGGAAAAAATAACGATGATGCCAACAGCCTCATGAAATTTACTCTCTAACTATGGCTAGGGAAATAAACCACACTGGGCTTCAAGTTTCAACCCTTCGGCATGCACTGCAACGAGCACTTCCAATGTAACATACCGAAATCGTTTGGCTTGTGCTTCAGAGCTATAGCTCTGGTGAGGCTGTTCGCACCTGGCAGTTCTCGGACAGCGGTCTCCATTCGCCTGAAAAAAATTGTCATGCCGTAGAGTACAGTATTCATTGCCACGATTCCGACCACACGATGCCCCTACGAAATGCTTTGTCGTGGTGTTCCTCTAGGCTTCGTGATGAATCTTAATGCCTTCCAGGCTTCTTGTTTTTCGTGTCCTAGGCCCCTCACGATTGGTGAGAATTTTAAACATGTTTAAAATTCAAAAAATTCGTGCTCAATCCTAAGGACTTCGTGATGATCGTAATGCCTTCCTAGAGGCTTCCTATTGATCGTGGGGACTTCGTGTTGATCTTGAGGACACGATGGCACCACGAAGACTGTACGAATATCAGGAAACATCGGGGGTGCCATCGTGACCCAGTACATTTTAATGTAGCATGTGAACACGACGCTTGCACAAAGCATACATGAAGTCAACACGAAGATGCACGACGCCTGCACGAAGTGATTACGAAAGCCGGATTGAGCCCACACCAATCAGATCGCTGCCCGCCCAGCGGATTTCCCTCAAGTCCGCGCTGACAGCATATATAATGTTCGTGATGGCATCATTGCTTTCCTAATGACTTCGTACTGACTTCCTACAGGTTTCCTAGACACCTCGTAGAGGCTTCGTGATAATCGTACCCATTGGCCACGATCCATCTGCGAAAGCAGTTCGAAGCATTCGTAGAGGCATCGTGGTCGGAATCGTGGCAGTGTGAGATGGGCTTAAACCGATTTAAAATTTAGAAAATTCGTGTTCAATCCTAGAGACTTCGTGATGATCGTAATGCCTCCCCAGACGCTTCCTACAGGCTTCGTGTTGATCTTGCGGACTTCGTGTTGATCTTGAGGACACAATGCCACCACGAATACAGGGACTTGAGGCGTGCACGGCAGGGGTGGTGGGTGTTTCCGAGGTCCAAAAGCACCCCCACGGACAGTGCCCTGCCCCCCGAGGGGCACACCCCAGAAATATGTATATATTATTATATATACATATTTCTGGGGTGTGCCCCTCGGGGGGCAGGGCACTGTCCGTGGGGGTGCTTTTGGACCTCGGAAACACCCACCACCCCTGCCGTGCACGCCTCAAGTCCCTGTATTCGTGGTGGCATTGTGTCCTCAAGATCAACACGAAGTCCGCAAGATCAACACGAAGCCTGTAGGAAGCGTCTGGGGAGGCATTACGATCATCACGAAGTCNTTGAAGAGTAACCTCGACTATCAACGACAGTCTGCGACTAGCTACGAGTAATGTGCGAAGAAACCACGAGCATCTACGTTTATCTACGACCACCCACGACTAACTTCGTCTGGGCCTGCGAGTGTTTGACGAATCAGCGACAAATTGACAATTCGCCAAAAACTACGTATAATGGTAAATATCGCAGCTTGTCGAGGGTATATCGCAGTCTTCAGATTCGCCCCTTGTCGTGGGCAAAAGTCGCCAGTGGGACACTACCATAATGCCTTCCTTCAGGCTTCTTGTTTTTCGTGTCCTAGGCCCCTCACGATTGGTGAGAATTTTAAACATGTTTAAAATTCAAAAATTTCGTGCTCAATCCTAAGGACTTCGCGATGATCGTAATGCCTTCCTAGAGGCTTCCTATCGGCTTCGTGTTGATCGTCGGGACTTCGTGTTGATCTTGAGGACACGATGGCACCACGAAGACTGTACGAAAATCAGGAAACTTCGGGGGTGCCATCGTGACCCAGTACATTTTAATGTAGCATGTGAACACGACGCTTGCACGAAGCACACAGGAAGTCAACACGAAGATGCACGACGCCTGCACGAAGTGATTACGAAAGCCGGATTGAGCCCACACCAATCAGATCGCTGCCCGCCCAGCAGATTTCCCTCAAGTCCGCGCTGACAGCGTATAATGTTCGTGGTCGCATCGTATTGCTTTCCAGTAATGACTTCGTACTGACTTCCTACAGGGTTCCTAGACACCTCGTAGAGGCTTCGTGATAATCGTACCCATTGGCCACGATCGATCTACGAAAGCAGTTCAAAGCATTCGTAGAGGCATCGTGGTCGGAATCGTGGCAATGTGAGATGGGCTCATGCAGGTACATGTTTGGGCATTATGTTCCGTCAGAGGGTATCCCACGTATCCTTCATTCCTTGTCCCGTTTGTAAGACAGCGCTCCCACCGGCGAAGTGCTGGGCTATCTAACGGTAGCTTATACAGCATACTTCAGCGAACCACGTTTCCACTTACCTGCAAGGAAGCACCTTGGGAATGAATTCAACAGTGCATGGCAGTGATTTGTCTTGGAGGATTTGTTTTGGGAATGGCATACTGCTTTGGTGCAACTTCATCTCCACTTCGATTATCGCCTTGTCTTTTGTAGCGAGACCCGGGCGTTTTGTGCTTTCAATATTGTTGACCTTGGTCATGACACAGTGACCGACCCAAGTGACCGGTTGGCTTTTGGGCAAGTGCACAAAGCAATCCTTGTCCCTGTCCTCGGGATTCGGCATGATTCCTTGAATGAACGAGGCACTGTTGAAAATGCATGGCCAAGGCCTGATTCATACTACACACGCCTAGCATCTGCGTCCGACGCCCGGCACATCGTTATTGACTCGTAGCACGGGGCGGCCGGCCAACGGTTTGATGTGGCAGAATTATCACGAGACCGAAACTCCACGATTGGATGCCGACAAAATCGTCTAGTCCGCGGAGGTTCGGCTCGAACGCGGCGTCCGGCAATTTTAAGGTAGATTCATGCACTACGTTTTGCGCCAGTCCGTTTCCTATGTGAGTCCGTGGTAGAAAAATGTAATTTTATTGTTGCCATCACACATAAACATTGGGAGCGGACAAGCGCAAAGCGCAAAAAAGCAGAAGTATGAATCCAGCTTGCAGACACTGGCGTCTAAAGTATGAATCAAGGTTTACTGGGGAAATCAACGACACCAAGGCTATACTTTTGACGCAAAGGCAAATATAAAAGCTCCACTCTGATGACGTGAGGGCAGAGGCATCATCTTTCCCCTTATCTGTCCACCAATCAGGTCAGTCTACTGCAGAACAAATTCTCACCTGCATATTTTATGCACATGTAGTCGAACGACATCTCAGTGTCTGCAGCAGATGGGCCACCTATCCCAGACAAAGTGATATTACGAGCTTTGCAGAATGATTCATCAAGCTGGAAAACACCCTTTACTCGCTTCTTGGTGGCTTGTTGGTTTGTGGCCCCATCTTCCTCCGAATCGCTCCCGGTGTCGTCATCGGTGTCCCCGTGATCTGCTCTCGCCAAGGCGCCTTGTGCAGGAACATCTTCGACAGTCCACGTAATAGTGACATTGCGAATGGTGAAGTTGTCATCACCTCTGACTGCATTAGTGACTGATTCCATGGCAAGGACTGGAAGCCAAGCTTTCTGATAAGCATCGACACTACGGTAGTTGTCACATGACGCCTTCCTTACAGCCAGTCTAGCAAAGCACTCCTGACTCGACGAACTCACACGAACTGTACGAATGTTTTAGGAATCAACCAAGAATCATTTAAGAACTGCAAGGAACGTTTGAGAATTATCTACGAACCGGACAACTTTCTGATTCGGGACATTCGTAGCGTCAGTGAAAGTGGGGCATCATGGGCCCACGCGGAAAACAGGCACGAATGTCTCGAATGTATTTACGAATCAAGTACGAATCGGGCACGAGTATTCGTGAGTGATCGTGCCTTGTTCGTACAATTCTTACATGATTCTTTGAATTCGGCATATTTTTCAACCCGATTGGGACAATTTCAGATTCGTGGCGATTCGGGACATTCGTAGCGATAGTGAAAGCCAGGCATAAGGTAGATTCATGCACTGCGTTTTGCGCCAGTCCGTTTCCTATGTGAGTCCGTGGTAGAAAAATGTAATTTTATTGTTGCCATCACACATAAACATTGGGAGCGGACAAGCGCAAAGCGCAAAAAAGCAGAAGTATGAATCCAGCTTGCAGACACTGGCGTCTAAAGTATGAATCAAGATTTACTGGGGAAATCAACGACACCAATAAGGCTATACTTTTGACGCAAAGGCAAATATAAAAGCTCCACTCTGATGACGTGAGGGCAGAGGCATTATCTTTCCCCTTATCTGTCCACCAATCAGGTCAGTCTACTGCAGAACAAATTCTCACCTGCATATTTTATGCACATGTAGTCGAACGACATTTCAGTGTCTGCAGCAGATGGGCCACCTATCCCAGACAAAGTGATATTACGAGCTTTGCAGAATGATTCATCAAGCTGGAAAACACCCTTTACTCGCTTCTTGGTGGCTTGTTGGTTTGTGGCCCCATCTTCCTCCGATTCGCTCCCGGTGTCGTCATCGGTGTCCCCATGATCTGCTCTCGCCAAGGCGCCTTGTGCAGGAACATCTTCGACAGTCCACGTAATAGTGACATTGCGAATGGTAAAGTTGTCATCACCTCTGACTGCATTAGTGACTGATTCCATGGCAAGGACTGGAAGCCAAGCTTTCTGATAAGCATCGACACTACGGTAGTTGTCACATGACGCCTTCCTTACTGCCAGTCTAGCAAAGCACTCCTGCGCTTCAGTTAGATGCTCAATGCATACACTGAAGTTTTCGGTCAAGTGGATGAGTTGAACTCTTGGTACCATCATTCCTTTCAGCATCCCCCTTGCTAACTGGACCTTCTGCAAGTGACCTGGTTGGATCGTCTGCTCGAAGTAGCAATGGTGCTGGAAAATCCTATGCTTGTCTTTCATCTCCGATGTTACCTCTTTGACAAATCTCTTGTCCAAAGAAACATTTCGCAGGTTACCCTTCGCCTCCGACAGACTTTCAGCAACCTTTTCAGGATCATCCGTTTGGATGGACTGGAGAATACCCTGCCACGTTTCAGCCGGTATCTGCACGATGAATCTATTGGGATTCAAACGGACGAGCTCGTCCTCTATTTGCCCAGGTTTTGACTTCCTCGGATCACGTGGCTCAACCTCTTGTCCCAGGTTATATATCCGTTGCTGCCACCTTGCAATGATTCTCGAAGAGGTTTCTTGATACTCCGGCCTACCAGTGACGCCGAGGTCCGAGAGCTTCAACGAATTCTGGATCCCATGGAATTTCTTTTGACCGGTGAACGACAAGTGAATGCTGTGGTCATCTGTTTCGTCGACAACAGGGTATGCAACCATTGGTGATGTCTTTAATGCAGATCCAATGTGGAGGGCAAGTAGAGTCTGTTCGTAGCTGCAGTAAATGAATAATGAACACAATTTAGATGCTCACGACAATGCAAGAAAGGCACACGAAGTACGAAATACGAAATTCTACTTTATTTCCATGACCTAATGTGTTTCAGGAGATGGTTGGTATCATAAAATATCCCTGCTGCCAGAGCGTATTTCAGCATATCGTGTAAGACCGAGAGTGTTTTGGTGCGCCTAGAATTTTTAGATTTCCACTTCGAGCAACGAAGTGGAAACGAAAGATAAATTTCCAAGTGTAATATAGGCCTACACCGCAACTCTATCGGTCTTGCGTCATATGCTAAAAGACGCACTTGCAGCAGTCGATTTTTGTGGCACCAAGCATCTCCAGAACATTTGGTCCTTGAAGTGATGTGCAATTTCGTATTTCGTACTTCGTTTTTCTTCTGGTTTGCGAAACTAACTAATGTATGTGAGTACACACCTCCTGGATCTACGACTGGCTGCGGTAGACAGACAGCATATCTCTCCAATGTCTTCCTCACTGTAAGGACAAGGATCCCCTTTCATTGCTGCTGTCAGCAGCCTGTGTACCACTATATCAATGTACCGGCGGATTGGCGAAGTGAAGTTGGTGTACTCGCTGATATTCAAGGAGAAGTGCTCGTTCAGATAGTTCTGGTCTTCGTCGGAGCAAGTCATCTGTTTCGTCGACAACTGGGTATGCAACCATTGGTGATGTCTTTAATGCAGATCCCATGTGGAGGGCAAGAAGAGTCTGTTCGTAGCTGCAGTAAATGAATAATGAACACAATTTAGATGCTCACGACAATGCAAGAAAGGCACACGAAGTACGAAATACGAAATTCTACTTTATTTCCATGATCTAATGTGTTTCAGGAGATGGTTGGTATCATAAAATATCCCTGCTGCCAGAGCGTATTTCAGCATATCGTGTAAGACCGAGAGTGTTTTGGTGCGCCTAGAATTTTTAGATTTCCACTTCGAGCAACGAAGTGGAGACGAAAGATAAATTTCCAAGTGTAATATAGGCATACACCGCAACTCTATCGGTCTTGCGTCATATGCTAAAAGACGCACTTGCAGCAGTCGATTTTTGTGGAACCAAGCATCTCCAGAACATTTGGTCCTTGAAGTGATGTGCAATTTCGTATTTCGTACTTCGTTTTTCTTCTGGTTTGCGAAACTAACTAATGTATGTGAGTACACACCTCCTGGATCTACGACTGGCTGCGGTTGACAGACAGCATATCTCTCCAATGTCTTCCTCACTGTAAGGACAAGGATCCCCTTTCATTGCTGCTGTCAGCAGCCTGTGTACCACTATATCGATGTACCGGCGGATTGGCGAAGTGAAGTTGGTGTACTCGCTGATATTCAAGGAGAAGTGCTCGTTCAGATAGTTCTGGTCTTCGTCGGAGCATACGTATTCAGCCGAGTTCGTTATCTTCTGGAGTTGTCTGTCTGCTACCCAAAGCTGCGGATGGTTCTCCGGTTTTAAGATCTGACGTCGCAGAGCCTCCACATTCCCTACGTGAAGAAACATTTCATGTATTAAATATAAATGTATTACTAGAATGATATTCATATACGAAAGTCAAGACTCAGATGTGGCCTCCTGATTTGCCAATTGATTTGGATTCCCCAGCGCACTTGATTTAGGCCTATCATCCGGCGGCGAAATTTGCGATGACAGTTTGATCAGAAGGGCTCCCCCATGTCAACAGTGTGGCGTCTACTCTTACGAAACTTTTTTTAAAGCAATCACGGAAGCTCCATACTTCCACTTTCGGATCAGGCGGCGGGAGTACCAAAATAAGGAAAAGTATAGAGCAGCGCCGACAAAATAGATCGCACAGGCCATTATACCATACCGCCTCGACGCAGGCCATTTTTCCATTATCGAGGCAACTATAGGCCGTTCTACATATTTACCTTTACTGAGGAATGGTTACTCACCGTGGGCCACATTCTCCTGCAAATTCTTCCAGACCTCTCTCTTAATGTCGAAGTATTCGTTGTCCAGAGCATTTTCTTCCATGGAAAGACTCACACACTGGCAGAGTCCGGTGCATTCGCAGGTCAAGTCACCGGGAATATGAATGGCTTTCTCAATACAAATGAGTTCAGAGCAGCCATGGCATAGTTTTCTCTCCAATCATCCAGCTCAAGTTCATTTGGTGGACGCTGTCGACGCAGTGGTGTGAAGTCGGGGTATTTCTCCAGTAAGTACGATGCAACTTGCCGGTTGGCCATAATCATGATCTCAGATACCAGCAGGTGCGCATATGGACTGTCTTCATCTTCCTCATCAAGTTGCTGGTACAAAGCAGCCGTTCCGAGTCGCTGTCGTCTCCATTGCTGTGCTACTTGGTACAGGCCCCAAATTCGCTGTTTAAGTTCTTTCGGGTAGTGTGCTGTGTCTTCATGGAGGATTTCTTCAGCTTCCTTGTATGATAACTGCCGCTTTGACATTATCACGCATCGTTTTGGTTCCACATTGGTGATGTTGCCTTCACTGTCAACGGTGATGAATATGCTAAGAGTAAGCCGCTTCTGTCCTGCATGCAGGCTGAGAATGTCTGTACTTAGTTTCTTGGGTAGCATGTGGTAGACTTCCGAACCTGGGGGGTACAGAGAAGTCCCCCTCCGCAGAGCTTCTTCATCGAGCTCAGACCGACGCTCGATGAAGTAGCTGACATCTGCGATGTGCACTCCCACCACGAACGTTTTGGGATCCTCGGAACCCTCATCTTCAGCTTCGAATGATAGACAATCATCCACATCTCTACAATCTTCCGGATCGATGGCTAAGACCATTTTGTCCGTTAAATCGGTTCTACCCCGGAATGCTTTGGTTGGAATTTTGTAACCGGTAGGAAACCTGCGGTCAGCCTCTTCTTGGGCGGCAGCACGATATGACTGGCGCACTCCATGTTCGGTATTCATGATGGTCATACCTTTCTCGATGGTGTCCCCTGCATCAAGGACACCAACCACAATTCCCAGCGGAGAGTGATATCCAGGGTCCCATTTCAAGTATCGGACTTTGAACAACTTGCTTTGGGGCTTAATTTCATCGATAGCTTCGTATCGGTCAAATTCAACCCGTCTATCTTTTGTGAACCTGTAGACGTTGACATGACCTTTCTTGTGAGGAGAGGCATCGCGCACTGTTACGTTGAAGATACGTGGTATACCACGGTTGATTGGTGCCATGATACCAGTAAAATTCGGATCCACGGTGCAGACGAAGATTTTGTATCGGGGATCGATGGCCCGTTTGAGAATACCGACAACCTGCCCGAATGGAGGCGTGTTTGGAGTTGCATCAACTGCGACCTCCTNTCGTTTGTATGGGTGTGACCTCCATTCGTGCTCTTCTTGTTTCTGCGATGAGAGCAAGCAAATGAAACTACCTATGTATTTGCCTCGTATACGGTATACTTCAAGGAAAATCTAAGTGCACGGTGATAAATATTCACATGTTGATGTAACCATTGCGTCAGAATTTCGTGAGATTAGGCCTAGTAATCCAAAAGGGATAATTATCGCGATACGGCATGGCAGAAGTGAGTCTCCGCAAGGATTCCTTCCATTCTGAACGCCAACTACATGCAGGACATTAAGTAATAAATCACTGCTAAAAGTTGTCGTAGGCCAAACTGACCCATAACAACAGAGAGTTTAAAAATCAAACGATAGTGAGGTTAAGATCGTGAACGCGAACGACAAACATGAACGGGAATGACGTCATTGTCGTTCCCGTGAAAAATTCGCGTGTATTTCGTTAAGAAGTGAATTAACGAGGAACGTGAACGCGATCTATTGTTTAAGTAATTGGGTATGCATTGTACGTGTGTCTCGAACAATGGTATCTTATATTGGTACAATCTCCGACGGTGAGGTCAGACGGTTTCACCTCACTAACTCTGCCATCAGCAGGTCCGGACTATTTCAGCAGAGGATCGTAAAATATAGGTCACAGTGGTATTCCAGTACATGCCAAATGGAATTGAAGTATTTCGTGGTTTCATCCACAAACGAAACCCATGCGACCCAAATGAATTCGCGTTCTTATGCCATGTTCAAACGACAAATCGCCACTTTCTACGTTCACCTCTTCCGAGAACGCAATCAGGTGGCGAGAAGCAGTGACGCAATACCAGCCTTTATTGGGCACGGTTAGTAATTATGCAATGGGAACAGTGTTCCTGGCATAATTGAGCGTGGCCGAACTGACCCCTCTACAAAAATTACATCATGCCTATTGGATTGATTCCTTGAATATGGGGTTCACAGCCAAGACCTCCGTAAGAAGATATGTCCAGGCTATTCATTCGGATCACCTAAGCCCAACACCTCCTTCAGCACAATAGATTTAGGAAGAGGAATTCCTGTACAAGAAACGGCGTTCAAACGCGAGTTGGTTTGTCACGTGGCTGCCTACTGACGTCACTCGCGTTCACGTTTGCCGTTCGCGTTCAGGATCTTAACCTCACTAATAAACGGAAACCTTAACGACAACGTGATTTTTGTACCGAAAATGCAATATAAAGTTTGGTGAATGTGTGGTATGAACAGCAACGGATCCAGGATTTCGGGAAAGAGGGGGTGCTCTGTGCTAGAAACATTGAAATCTGCGGTGAATTTCAATGATTTGCTCCAAATTCCAGAATTTCACGGTCGATTTTAAAGATTTTTTGGCCGAAGGGGGGCGTGCGGCGGATGCGCCCCCCTCAGATCCACGCCTGATGAAAAATAACGTTGTCGTAAGTTTACGTTTATCGTTTGATTTCCGAACCATAAAAACTCAATATTATCGCAATATTGGAGAGTTTGAAGAACTGGAAAGCGGAATGTTAAAAGGAGAAAAAGAAATTTGGCGCCCTGTGTTAATGAAAGAATGCATTTACCCACCTCACGTTGACGACTTCTCGCGCTAATTGCCTCAGAATCTCATCGGTTTCCAATCGATTTTCCTCCTCCTCAACAACCACTGCCTCTCTCCTTCTATCTCGCGTTCTAGAGGTTTGTTTCTTTGGCAACTGAAGTCGAAAGATACGGGAAAATCCCATTTACCTGGCCGTCGGATCAGAGCCGAAATTTTCTAAGTCCACCCAAGGTAGAGGGAGTCTTAACAATAGGGGGAACGGCAATGTCAAATGGAGATCAGCGGAACGTGTCCAATGTGTACCTCAAGCGCATGAAACTGATCGCAGGTTTCCAAGGCGTGAATGTGCACACACATTGAAATTGATCATAGTCGGCGTAAAATCCGGACGGAGTATGAATCAGCCCTTGTTGTTGAACTTGTAATGTGCGAAATGGTAGCTTAATTTCCATCGTCTATAGCCCTGTTTACACTACATAAAAACCCGCGTCTCACCCGGGCTTTTTCTGTTTACACCTGTTAAAAGCGCGGGTCTAATAGACCCGGGATTGGAGGGCTTAATTTAGACCCGCGTCTCCTGCGGGTTTTTTAAGTAGTGTAGACGCAATAGACCCGGACTTTGTCTAGTTCTTGAACACCGAGACAGGCGGCGTGTCTTGTGGGCATGCGCGGTAAAAAGCCAGAACTCCAATTTAGCGCCTCCTCTTCGTGAAGAGTACGCTGCAGCAGCGACCCTATCGCCGGGCGTAGCAATTAAGTTCAGCTAGATTTTAGTAGTGTAGACGCTCGCCGGGTCTCATGCGGGTTTTTTTCAGGACCGGGGTCTACACGGGCTCAAAAAGCCCGGGGATTTCTATGTAGTGTAACCACAGCTATTGTCCTCTGGCTCTAGAAATTCTACCTCAACTTCGTAATGCGTTTTATTGTGCGAATAACATAAAATGGAACATTTCCATGGATTAGCAATTAATCTATAGCAGGGAGTAATACTGGACTTTTCGGTTAGCGATGAGACAAAATTCTCTCTCAACAATCTCTCAGTACAAGTGTCCAAATGTGGCAGGCTGCCTGCCACTGGATGAATACGCATTTAAAATCAGACCACTTGTACTGACGGAAGGGCCACACCCTTCATAACAAGATCCAGAACTGGCTAATCTACTTGTAATGCCCCATCAGACTGAGCTGCATGTAGTTCTCAGTACGTTCTTGAAAATGTTGCCGAATAGAAAGTCCCCCTGGAGTCAAAGTCCGGTTTTATTCTTCAACGGGGAATTAGAATATATGGGTATGGACACCATGACCATTCGTACGTAACCTAAAGGGCACCGCACACGAGCGACAATTTTGACCGATTTGTCGGCCGACTTGGCTTCCGACCGCCAAAGCGACAAGATTTGGCGCTTCTGATTGGCTAATGTCTAGTCGCGCCACCAGTCTCGTAGGCGGTCGCCCAGATTTTGTCGCTCGTGTGCGGTGCCCTTTACAATAGCGAGCCACAGTGGGACCTTATTCACAAAGCTCCCGTAACTTACGGGAGTGCGCACACTATTGCCCGTTTGCGGACAACCTATTGTTCACTATCAGCCTGACAAAGGATTTGCGTACCCTAAAAGTTACGGGGGCTTTACGAACTTCATGGACGGGAAGGGTGCTCCAGAACATCGAGGCATTATTTGGACAAGGATTACACGTTCTAACCCGTTTTACGATTTTTTGAGCACGGGGTAGGACGTTTTGAGAAGAAAGCCGAATATTGCCGAAGATTTGGTGGCAAATCCTGAAGATTGTCGGAGATTGCCGAAAATTTGGTGGGAAAATTTGGCGGGAAATCCCCAAGATTGTCGAAAAATTTTGGTGGGAAAAAAATCTGATGGTGCCCACTGTTGGTGTGTAATTTTGGCGGCAAAAATCGACATACTATACTACAACCTACATATTGTATAGGTACATGTAGAAGTGCAATAGTAGTATGTCGATTTTTGCCGCCAAAATTACACACCAACAGAGGGCACCACCAAAAGTTTTTTCTCACGAACATTTTTCGACANAAGCCGAATATTGCCGAAGATTTGGTGGCAAATCCTGAAGATTGTCGGAGATTGCCGAAAATTTGGTGGGAAAATTTGGCGGGAAATCCCCAAGATTGTCGAAAACTTTTGGTGGGAATAAAATCTGATGGTGCCCACTGTTGGTGTGTAATTTTGGCGGCAAAAATCGACATACTATACTACAACCTACATATTGTATAGGTACATGTAGAAGTGCAATAGTAGTATGTCGATTTTTGCCGCCAAAATTACACACCAACAGAGGGCACCACCAAAAGTTTTTTCTCACGAACATTTTTCGACAATCTTGGGGATTTCCCACCAAATTTTCGGCAATATCCGGCTATCTCTGGCTATTTTCTATAAATAGCATCATGACATCATCGGTCACGTGACCACGAATGAACCAATCAGAGACCAGGCTTTCGTTGCCATGCCAACACAAATCAACCAATCAGAGAACTCGCTTTTATGACGTCATTGCTCGAATCAACCAATCAGAGACCAGGATTTTAGTGCAGTGCCCCGTAATGCAAAAGTCATTTAGCCTAACAGGGTAGCCTACTACAATAGGGAACGAAAACGACATGCTATACGCACTGAGAACTAGCTCAGTGTGATTGCATGGGGCATAGGGAAAGCAAAAACCACGGCAGAATTGAGTGATCTTGTTTCAGATTCAGAGAGGTGACCACCGAGATCGCCAAAATCCAGGGGGTGCCCTAGTAATACGCGAATGATATTTTTGACGTGGTTGTCCACGACAAATCGCAGAGGCTAGGCCTAGTCTATAGGCCTAGGCTATCAATAATTATACTAAGTAACTGTGCAGCTCACCAGCTGTCTTCCCCTGTTGTTTATGTGGTCATTGATCATGTCAAGGTTCTTCCCCATCTTCGGGTCGGAGGAAAGCTGCATACTCTCTGTCATGATGAAATTCAGGTCATGGTCTGGGGGAAAGAAGGACCCACTGCCGATGACACTGCAGTGCTCCATGTACGTCCTCCATGCACTCACGCAGGTTCCTATCGTGCACAGGGCAACGGGGTCTCCAACCACACACACGAGCGATTTTGCCCGTGTCATTGCAGTGTTCAACAGCTTCGTGTCTGTCAGGAATCCCACGTCCGTTGTTTGAGACGTCGCGTCAGGTTCGGTGTCGCACATGTGACGCGTTCGGACAGTTGATATGAACATGGCTCGGAATTCCTTTCCTTAGAAACAAATAGTAAACCAGCAGGGATGAATATATTGATTGACCTCCTCCTTGCATGCACGATGGTAACCGCATCGGTAGGGGCCTATCACAACATAGGCCTACCTATACGCTTAAAATATCTTTAGACATTTTTATTGCAGGAGGCCTAACGAAGTCGGCCCATTATCATCGCACTTAACATTGTTCAATTATGTCACCAATTTTTCGCTCTTTTCCTCTCACGTAATCTATTGACTATTGATGCATATTCAAATCATTTGCGGGTCAAAGCACTGTCCCGGATAAAGAAATTTGCATTATTTCACCGGCTTCGGGTTTTTTGTATGGTATTTTGAGAAATTTTCGAGGTTATTTTTTAGGACGTCCAATTGATTGGTCATACTTGAATCACTGATCTCAGCGACATGACTGAGCTTCAGAGAAAAATAACTTGAGAAGTTCGACGTGCTGGATACCATTACCAACCCTTCATAAAGGAAGGTAGGCCTACCATTCTCTAACTCATACTTTATGTGTAGGCCTACCAACAGAATCAATGCCAAATTGATAACTAAGTTCATTCAAATACGTAGATTCGAACAGTCTTGTCGAGCTGTCCTGTGTGTGCGAAAACTGTGGTGTACAGTGTACATCGATCGTGTGTATTTGTATGTACATGTACATGTATGAACCTAGCTCACCACAGCGTGCTTGCATTCTAAATGTAGGATCCCTTCCAAGAAAATGGATTATTTTGTAGGGGTGATCGGCGGAATCTCAAAAGGAAATTAAACAATGATCCCATGACATATCAAACGTGCAAAAATGGTTCGGAGAAATTACCTTGAACGTTGTGCACTCTCTCCACGGTCACATCTTTCAAACGTTCCGCTCGGAGAAGTCTCCTGATACGGCGTACCTAGAAAGGAATGTTCAACATATTCTTAAGAGTTTTATGACCACAAAGAACAACAAGAATGCCAGGGTGACAATGAAATTGGGATTTGGACAGTGTTTCAACCCTGTTCTGTGACTGCATGGTGTCACTCGTCCAGTCATCGAAATCCACCTTAATAATATAAATAACATTCAAAATAATACGGTGTAACCTATTTAGAAGTCTGTGAAGTCTGCTCGATTTTTTCCAGCTTTCAGTGACGAAGGTTCGAGCAGTAGGCCTACATGTATCATTTGTATATGTATTATTTGGTATGTATAGATTCATGTACACGTAGATTCAATTAAGGGACTGTTCTCAAAAATGCTTTAATTTCATGAAGGTTATATTTTTCATATTTTGTGTAATGTACATGTATTCTTAATGTGTGTACTGTTGAGGAAACGTGTTGACATGTAGCCTACATGTACCTGTTCTTGATATGGCGTGACCACTGCAACATCCTTCGGTTGTAGCTCTCCCCATTCAACTGGCCAGCAACTCAACAACTGTTTGACCACTTCAAGAACTTGATTCGCTTCACTCATGTTGTAGAAAGACGTGCCATCGGCGTCCTGGACTTCAGCACCATTAACAGTGATAAACATCAACGAATTGACGACATCACTAATTGGTACCATGGATTCGGAGTTAAGTTCACCCCGGTAGAACGCCTCGGCAAGGTACCTCACAATTTCATAATTGGCACGGTAGTTGATGGTCAATAGGGTGTGAAGAGGAGTAGATAGCTTTTGAATCAAACTTCTGTGCGACTCGTAGTAGTAAAACAGCCTCTCCAACAGTGACATGTTGAACCCTTGTCGCTCTGCCTCGGGGCTGTAAACCTTGGGACTGATCTGCATGTGGTCACCTGCCACTACTACACACGTTTTTTCATCGGCGAGGAGCAGTGGCATGATGGCTTCACATTCCTGGGCTTGGCCAGCTTCATCGAGAAAGATGTGGGTGAAGTAGCCACAAAGGTTCAGACGGGTCAACAGAAGTGAATGTGCAAAGGTAGTGATGATTATTCGCTGTCCTTCAAGATCGCTTTGCGTGGGTTCTAAGAATCGGGTCTTGTCCTCTGACAAGAAACAATGTTCGCGTACCTAGAGATGGAAAAACGAACGTTACTGCATATGGCACGTAAACAGGTACCGCGCGAGTCATTCAGAGAATCAGCGGTTCTTGGCACTCGCTGCCTTCGCCACCGCACACAAAATGACCTCAGATCAGGATGATGCGGATATAAACAATAAATACCTCAAATACAGGGCAACCCAAAACGAATCATGTCACAGTAGGCCTACTCGTACCTTCCACGACTCTTGAGGGATTTTTCATTTTTCACACAAATCAGTTGTAGGCACTAACAATTGGATCCTGAAAGTTTGCGGTCTTAACATTCAATAATTGTCTGTCGTTTATGCTCGTTCCAAGATGTGTTCAAGATGGCCACCCCGGCGACGTAAGCACTCCTGGATGCGTCGCGCGAAATTGTCAATCGCACGGACAATTAATGGTAATTCAAGGAGGGGCATGACGTGCATATCGTTATTAACCATTGATATACATGTATGAAAGTAGAGTATACTCACCTCTTCTGGCGTACTTTTCGGATCCTTCTCCGCTGAAACAACCCTCTTTATACCGACATGTGATAGATCATGCAGGTATTTCCAAATGTACAAATCTGCAGCACTGTAAAATGCAAGCAAAAATAGTGTTATATCATTATATTGCACTTTGAATTTCGCGCCACACTGTAGTGTAACGTCATTTCCGCCCAACTTGCGGATGGTATGGATGCCGCCATGATTGCTGGAGCACCGCGTCCCTTGCGTAATTTAACTACACGTGGTAGATGGTAGAACTGACGATTTCGTTGTTTGCTTTGATGCCATCGAGCAAGGAATGGATAGGCCTACAGAATTAAATCAATGCCAGATAAGAAGGAAACCTGGTATGTTTTAGATGTTGCCAGTATCATTTTCCGCAGAGTAACAATACAACATAAATCTGTTTTACCTGTTTGACTGTGTACATATGAGTATCCTTGTATTCGGGAGATTTTCCGCCAGTGTCATGGTTGCCTGGGCCAATGTCTCCGTCTTCCCAGTACCGAAAGGACCGTAGACGATCATTGGAGGAGTGTAACCACCTCGTTCCATGGAAATGTGTTTGACGATTTCCATTTGAGTTTTGTTGAGCTTGCCGGAACTTGAAAGATACAATCGACAGATACAATTGACCATAATCGCTACCGTAACGAGTTTATGCGGAGCAGGGTATCCATCTACATGTATGGGTTGTGTGTGCGTAGTCCGTTCAGGGAGGGGCGCATCCATTTTTCCCATTTTTTTCAAATGTCCATCGACCTACAATATCGTATAAAACAGGGGCTGCTCGATTCCGAAAACGGATTACGGACACGTAAATACGCATTCGTGGATAACTGCTTGATAGCCTAAAGCAAGGTTCATTGGCACACGGAATTGGTCCGGTTCAGGTCCGAAAAAATCTATCAAATGGACTTCAGCGTTGTCGTATCCGGAAAATCGGGGCAAACGGACTGGAAACGGATCGGATCCGTGTGCCAATGAACTTTTAAAGCAAGGTTCATTGGCACACGGAATTGGTCCGGTTCTTGTCCGTAAAAAATCTATCAAATGGACTTCAGCGTTGTCGTATCCGGAAAACTAGGGGCAAACGGACTGGAAACGGATCGGATCCGTGTGCCAATGAACCTTGCTTAAGGCGGTCGGTCCATTACGAAAATCGCGTGAATGGATTATAAGGCTAATGGTTATCACGTCCGTTTAGCAAGTGGCAGCTTCCAAGTGGAAATTGATTAATGTTTCCGTTTTGAATGACTTTCCCAGATATAAAGCCTAGATGAAAATACTACAGTACACGGGTAACGGTGAACCACTGGACCGGGAACCCAGGGTCAGGGTAGCTGGAAAGGTCTTGCGTATTTTCAGTTGTTAGGAAATTGCAGTTTTCATGTAAAATTACACAAAATGGGATCAACCCCCAAAAGTGATTTCCACTTGACAAATCCAATTAAGAACATCCTTGGCTGATTCAGAGGCACCATTTCTATCATATCCATATTTCAATC